>CAMXCT020001039.1:7151-27151 GCA_947184155.2 Cladocopium goreaui
TTAGTGAAAGATGGAATTTCCATGGCTACGTTCAATCTCGAAGCCTGACTGTGACTGAAGTCACTTGAGAAAACACTAGAAAAATATGATCGTATCACTATTCCCCATAAACTCCCATCCTTGATATTTTCCTAGCATACATTAACCGATTTGACTTTCATATGCTGTGTTCCGTGATTGTTGGATATCTTACCAACATCCCGGAGAACCGACGAAAACCTAATTCTGGCGTGGATCAGCCGCGCGATCACTTGAGATTGCTGTCTGCACAGCGCGGGAAGCAGTGGAAGCACACCGTGAGCTTCGGGAGCAAAGATCAGCATGGGGGTTCAAATTCAAGTGTTTTTTGCACGACATGAAGCATGCGAACCAATTGAAATGGCAGAAACACAACCATAGGAGAGCCGATTCTTGTCACTTGCCCCGCTATGTTGGGATGCTGATCATACTTTGCAGTCCGTTTTTGGGTCTAGGAAAATTTCTCCAGAGGATCTCTTTAGCTGCTAGGGTTTCCTTAAGTTTCACCACTCCTTTTGGCCATGGGGATTAAAAGGAGGCGGATCGCAGCGAACAACAAGGAGCCGGCAGTTGCTCCTTCTTCTATGTCTGAAGTCCCCAAAACGTGCCTGGTCTTGCGGGACTGGATCAATGACCTCTATGCATCGAGGCATGGGGCGAGTGAGGAGAAGGCATGGCCAGTTGGGAAGGGGGGCTCCTTTCAAGAAGTAGTGCAACGGTGCTTCAACGATTCGGACCAGCTTCTAGCAGATAGCCTGAGCTTTGCCAAGTCAATTGGCTTACTTGGGCGCGACGCGGATCTCCAAGTCTTTGCCCAACGGTTTTTGGTCATGAAGGACATCCCACGAAAACAAACATGGATAATGAGCTTCCACCATATCGCCCAAAGATATGTTGATTAAACAATCTGATTATGTTTTAATTCAATTTCATAACGTCCATTTAACTGTAGATTGACTGGTTCCATACTTGCTTCGCAGGACTTCCCTCCACAGCCTGGTGCCTGGACTACCACCTCTGTGCTGCATTGGGACTTTAGCCTGGATTCCTTTTGGAGACCCCCTGACGCGGCGACGGTACTTGACATCGCAAAGTCAATCGCTTTGGCTGGGTGGCGTGAGGTCAGCGATTCACAGTCGGTAAGGGTGGGATGGACACAGCGTCAAGGAAATACCTCTCCGCTTTGACAACTTCATTCAACTTTCAAAGTGGAGAGCTCTTCCTAGAACAGCTCTCCGCCCTCTATTGTAAACCCAATAGCACAGAGTAAGCCCCAATCCAGGAATACTACCTATATAAGGTACATCTAGGGGAAACCAATACTTACAGTAAAGTAAGGGGTGGAGAGCTGTTCTAGGAAGAGCTCTCCGCTTTTGCAAAAAAATATAAACCACAAAGTGGAGAGATATTTGTCCAGCGAAGATCCAAACAGCTTTTGGGATGGGCACCGAAGGTTTTGGGATGGGCACTGACACCCTGGGGGTGGAGAGCTCTTCCAGGAAGAGCTCGCCGCCCCCCCGAACCGGAATACCTCGCCGCCCCTCCCCGAAGGTTTTGGGATGGGCACCAACACCCTGGGGGTGGAGAGCTCTTCCAGGAAGAGCTCGCCGCCCCCCCAAACCGGAATACCTCGCCGCCCCTCTCCGAACCGGAATACCTCGCCGCCCCCCCAAACCGGAATACCTCGCCGCCCCCCCTTTGAACCGAATACCTCGCCGCCCCCACCAAACCTGAATACCTCGCCGCCCCCCAAACCGGAATACCTCGCGCCCCCCCAAACCGGAATACCTCGCCGCCCCCCCCCAAACCGGAATACCTCGCCGCCCCCCCAAACTGGAATACCTCGCCGCCCCCCCAAACCGGAATACCTCGCCCGCCCTCCTTGCTGCTGGAAGATTTCTCAATTTCTTGGAATGATCAGTCAGCTGCAAAGATGACAGCAACGGTTTGATGCCTTATCATTAGATTGAAGGTGTATGTAATAAACGGGGCCCTGAACTACAATCAGTTAATATGTCTACTGCTCAAATTACAATTAGCATTTACCTATTATGTCCAATCCAAAGGTTTTCTTTTCAACGATAGCGCCCCAGCTACACTCTGTCTGCAGGGTGAATCCCTTGGACTTCGAATGCCTGTGGATGATGACACCCAGATGGAGACTGGTGAGGGTGAGGTTGACTGGCGGGGGGGGGAGTTCCAGTTCGATGACGGTGGGATGCGGGGTCTTGCAGCGGCAATTTGTTGGATTGGATTGGTCTACAGGTGCTCCAAGGAGAATTCACAAGACCTTTCCCAGCCTGGGGTGATCAACTTGGCAAGATCTTTGATGAACCTTCCAACCATGCGAAAGACCCAAACCAATGATGTCGCTACTGAGCAGATCCGCCGGATCATTTCCCAGAATGTGGAAAGCAAAAAGCTTGCCATCAGCTCGTTTGAGTGGGCGGAAATCTTACGGGGCATGAAAAAGCAGGGCAGGCATATGAGCCTTCAAGATGCCATTCAGCTCTACAACAATAACCCTGAGATCACAGCTCACGGTGGGGCATCCAGCGGGACATCGACCAAGGACGTAACAGTGAAAAACATAGCTTTTAATGTTATTGAATTCAATGAGTTGCTGCCCCCCCTATATATCCCATAATCTGGTAAAGTTTTCAGGGCCTTTAAGTTAAACCCCTATACATACTTTTAATAGTGACAATCACATGGACTTACCCTGCGTTCCAAGCGTGCGAGGACCGAAGCGGAGCCGGATCCTTAATGATTGACGGCAAAAAAATGTTTGCCATCAAGCATTGGATGGAGCTGACAGGTGATGCTGCGCGTGCCCAAGTCTTGATAGCCCTCAAGGACAACCCTTTTCAATACGGACCTTGGGGTGAGCCCCTATCCATGATGAAACCGTTGTACCTGAAATCAGTGGTGAACTTGACAAGCATTCCCCAAACCTCTGCAAGCTTGGTCCCACTTGAGGGCGAGGCAACCATTACTTTGGACTGGGGGCTCCCTTTGACTGAAGACTGCCAAGAAATTCTTTTCCAAAGGATTCGACTTCATTTCGAGAAGTCCACCGCCATAGTGGAAGATGCTCAGGACCGTCGTCGCTACCGGATGTCTGAATCAGACCTCATGAGCCTCAGGAATTTGGTTTGTCTCTATGGGCAAGTCCGTCAGTTCTTGAGCACCAGGGTCCCCTCTTTTGACAAGTTGGATTTGGCCATCAAGACTGGCAACACAGCGGACCACGAAGTGGCTGGGGTCTTGGAGCAACGGCCACACCAGTTTGCTGCTTCGTTCTTGCCAATGGCACAGCAGACTGCCATGGAGAATGCCAAAAAGCAAGAGGAAGTCGTGACCATGGAAGTTCAAAAACAACGGCTGGAACTTCGTGATGTCAAATGGAAATACTTTCAAGCTGCCCTTGCAAGGGACCAAGACATCATAGCAACAATCCAGGCAGCCCCAAAGCGTCTTGAAGCACTTCGGCATCGAAAACAAATGGCTTGGAGAGTCGAGCAATCACAGCAAGGAGAGCGGGTCGTCCAGAGCTACATGCAACAGTGCCTGCGCACCGAGCTGGTCGAGAAAGTTGAGCATGGCCAGCTCAAGATCAATGAGTACCGCCAGTTTGTGGCAACTTGTCAGGATGATTAACTTTCCGCTTCTGGCCTGTTCAACCCACAACATCCCACTACAAAATGCGATTGCTTGTTTTCACATATAATATAGAGACCACACCGGCACTCCAGGTCAGGTATAACTTGTTGTTGATAATTCATAATATGATAATTTGTTTATGTGGATTCAAACCATTTAGCATCATCCCTAAGGCCAACCTCTGCAACTGTCGTGAGACTGATGTGCACATGATCACGCTCATAGATCTGAATGTGCCACTTGCCAAATCGAAAGAGAAGATGGAGGAACTCTGCACTCTGATGCAGTTCGTCAATGATCTCAACCCTAACCGCCATGTCGGGGTGGTGGAGCTGCCGGAGACTGCCAAAAAAACTTCCAAACGAGGTCTTTGCGACGAAGAAGCCGATTTGCAGCAGACACTTTGGGGTCTGCGCCAAGTCTGTGATGCCAGGTGGATCGTGCCCTTTGACATCCATCCGTCTGCGGATGCGCAAACGGCCCGAAGGAGTGAGCTGTTGAAACCTCCTTGCCAATCTTTACACTTTACTATTTAAGTTTTGCCATCACCAAGATCATGTTGTTGAGGGGCCCTGATACCAAGAAGCATTATTATTTTAGCGCACGACTTGTCTGGGGTCAGCCAAACGACATAATGTTTCAGAATGTTGTGGAAAAAGTTCGGGCACATCAACCAGCCAGTACAGTGTTCTCTTCTTTGCTGAACCATTTGAGCAGGAGATTCAGCAGTGGACGCTTGGTGGTGAACAAGGATTTTGACGAGGAAAACCCGTGGATCAACAACTCGGAATTTGGTTGCGCTGGTCGTCCCCTCACCGAGGACAAGATTCTTCTCCCCCTTTCCAGGGAGCTACTTCTTCCTGAAGCTCTTGATCCCGACAATGACCTACGGTTTGCTGAACGAACAAGGCCATCAGTTGAAGCTGCCAGCGCCCAAAAGGGTCAACAACGTTGGCTTACCATGTTCAGGAGCCTCCTTGCCATGACTTCCTACAGCTTGAAGAACAAACCGGTGATCATCGTCAATCTGACGTCGTATGTTGAAGATGTCGATGTTGCGGTTACTTGTCTTTCTTTAGCGTAGGGCAGGGTTACAGGGTTGACCAGATTCACGGTATCAGAGTTAACCCGCGTTGTATAGAATAATGACTTGCAACAATCTTGGATCAAACCATCCAGCAATTTTATGCTGCCTAGCAATGCTTTGTCCAGCGGACAATTTTTTCGGGCAGCCAAAAAAGTAGGGATTGTTCCATGGCATGATGACGGTGACAGCTCCGGAGATGAGACGCCGGACAGAGACAGCACGTCAAAACGTCGCAAAGTTGAGATTCATCAGGCCAAAACTGTGCCTGAGTGTGTCCCAGAAAATACAACTTCTTTTGATGAGAAGAGCCCTCATGCTCCTTTGCCACCTGCTTGGCATGCATCTCTGTCGGCCACTTTGGGCTTTTCGATTCGAGTCACAGCGCCGTCAGCAACTGCCAGCCGGATCTTGCAGCACTGCAAGGCAAGGTTTGAATTTGGATATGGCTACTTTTAGTAAGAAGTTCAAACATGACAGTTGTTGGTAAAACAGTTGTTGGTAAGACATCGTCTTCAAAGCACAAATCAGAGCCCCAAAAAGGTGTCAAAATCAAACATTGGAATGCCATTCCATTTTTTCTCCCTTGCCAGGTGAAGGTCTCTAGATTTTAACACAACAAGTGCAGCTCCTCCTCCTTCTCCTTCTCCTTCTCCAGCTCGTCGCCGAACCTCATATCGCAAGCTCCGGACGCTGTGGGCTGCGCCGGGCCCGAACCTCATTCCCTTCGCTGTGGGCTGCGCCCATATCGTGAACTCCGGACGCTGTGTGCTGGCCCTGGACCCGAGCAGAGAGAATGCCAGAAGAGAATTTCAGAGAGGATGCCAAATAAAATGTCAGAATGCCAGAATACATGCAGAAAGAACGCCAGAGTAGATGCCAGAAAGAATGTCAGAATAGATGCCAGATAGAATGCCAGAATAGATGCCAGATAGAATGCCAGAATAGATGCCAGTTAGATGTCAGATAGAATGTCAGAGTACTTGCTAGAAAGAATGTCAGATAGAATGTCAGAAACTCTTTCAGAATAGCGTGTAACGGTGGGAATCACTTGGAAGTAATCTACTTTTCCAACCAGTTAGCATCAATAATTTTCCAACAGGAACAAGTGGAGCGCATCCGTCTTAAGTATGGAGGGCCAGAGTTAGCTGTGTTCAAGATTGGCATCACTCAGTGTTTGGAGATTCGGGCCCACTATTACTTCAAGGGGAACTTCTCTGAGATGCGTTGCGTTCATGCCAGCCAAAGCCTTGCCCAGATTGAAGTTCTGGAAGCTTCTCTCATCGACTATTTTAGAGAGAAGGCCCCAACCCAATGTCGCAATGTTTCAGCTGGTGGTGAGGGTATGCGACGTAAGGATGGAAAACCCAAAAATAAACCCCCTTCTTCTTGTATGTTGTTGCAGCAAATGCCTCGCAACCAAAACGGATTGCAAGCTAATTAAACCTTCCTTATGCGATGCTTTGGGGTTGTCATTGGCCTCGGAATTCGTAGACCCAGCGCATTCCAATTAGTAGACTAGAGCACCAACACCAGGATCAGCAGCCAGCAAAAAAGGCAGAGTCGGAAGTCGGAAAAAAGGAAAGACATTCAGATCCAGAATTTAATGTTCAAGAGCATGGTTTTAAAACATGTTTGTGAACTAATTCTTTTTGTATCGGGATAGCCTGGGAGGTTCCTTCAACGACTTCATTCCCTTTGAAAAGAACATATAGCATATAACGAAAAGACGAGGGAAAACATAACAAATAATTTCAAAACATTATTTCTTCTGGTTCATATTCCTTTACCCCTGGGGCCCACAGCTCAGGCTTTCCACCTGCGAGAAGCCAAGGAGGAATTGAAGGGCGGCTTCAACACATGCAACCTCTTCTACCAGAGCATTTGGTTTCTCAACAAGGACCAGTTTGGGGCTGCCAGGCTCACGAGAGAAGTTGTCGACCATTGGCTTGCAGGAAAGCTAGAGTTTGCAGGACAAAAGATTGGCCTGAACCCCCCAGAGCTGTCACCTGACGAAGTGGCATCTGTGCCCGGAGGCACGGCATGTGCCAACAGTTTGGACACTGTTTCTTTTGAAGTTCTCGAACGCAGTGGTGGGAAGATGCTGATCAAATCCGACGAGAACAAGCTCTGGCTGTCGCAAGGTGGCACCATTACTGAGGACTACAAGGCCCTGCATGCCAAGCATATGGAGCTCATTGGTTCCGGGATTGATGTGGTGGAATCTCCACAAGCTCCAGCCGAGACTGGCGGTGGGGGAGAAGGTGAGACGACCGCTGGGCCCACTTCGCCACCATGTGAAGAAAAGGAATCCCTGGAAAAGTTGCAGGAGTCACCCGGGGTGGAAGTCAAGGTAGCTTCAGAGATTTCCGGGGTTGACCTTGTGCTTGCAAAGGATTCGTCTCTATGGCTTGTTGCTAGTACCGACAAGGTGGTGGCCAAGAACTCCCAATTGGGAGGATTTGGGACGGGACAATACGTTCCTGCTGAAGAAGAACAAGGATTGGACTTCCTCTTGCCCTTGGGCGACAAAAGCCTGGTGCAATTGGACGAAAGCAGTTGGAAGACAGATGGCAGTGGAACCTCGGTTGTGACTTTTTACAAGCTCTTAGTGATGTGTGAACGTGAAAAAAACATCACAGACCACAAGGTCAGCTACATGACCGTGTCCAGAAAGGCCCAGACCAATCTGGAACAGGGGATGGACGGATTTGATATCCAGTACAAGAACAAAATGCGATTCAAATGCTTGCCGCAGGACCGCTTGACGGGGAAAAACATCTTCTCCAAAGTTGTGTCGCAGGCTGCAGGGTATCAACAAATCCTGCCGGTGTTCCGATTCCGATTCGAGAGGATTGGGGGCACGCTGAAGCTTCAGAAGCCTCACATGATTACCAAAAATTCGCTCCAGCTCAAGGCAAACAAGCCTTTGAAAATCCAGTGATCGGCAGCACTTTGAGGATTAAATGTTTTTGGTATCACCAGCCGACAAAGTCAATTTTCACACAATGTTTTCCACAGCATTGTGCTTGTTCAATGCCGATCTTTCCAGCGGTTGCTTAGGAACCTCGGGGGTGTGCGGATTGTTTGGAATCAATTGCTTTACATCCGGTGATCCCTTCCATGACAGATATTCCATCTGACATTTTACTTGACATTCTATCTGATATCTATTCTGACATTCTATCTGCCATTTTTTCTGGCATTCGATCTGGCGTCTTTTCTGGCATTCTATCTGACATCTACTTTGACATTCCCACTGGCATTCTCTCTCTTCCGGTCCAGCGGGGACGACTCTGACCCGCCGCTTGCTGTTCGGGTCCGGCGGGGACCACTGCGATGTAGCGCTTGCAGTTGAAGTCTGGCAGGAACCACTCTGATCCGCGGCTTGCTGTTCGGGTCTGTCGGGGACCACTGCGATCTAGCGCTTGCAGTTGAGGTCCGGCAGGGACCACTGCGATCTAACGCTTGCAGTTGGGGTCCGGCAGGGACCACTGCGATCTAGCCCTTGCAGTTGAGATCCGGGACCATTTGATCCGAGGCTTGCTGTTCGGGTCCGGCAGCAACCAATTGCTGTTCGGATCCGGCAAGGACCTTGCATCTGGCACTTGCAGTTGAGGTCCGGCGGGGAACACTCTGATCCTGGGCTTGCTGTTCGGGTCCGGCGGGGACCTTTCATCTAGCACTTGCAGTTGAGGTCCGCGGGAACACTCTGATCTTGGGCTTGCTGTTCGGATCCGGCGGGGACCACTGCGATCACGAGCTTGCAGTGAGGTCCGGCGGAGGAGGAGAAGGAGGAGGAGGAGGCCAGCTGACATAAAGTTTAACAACCCTCACATGACAGGTGGGGAAAAAGCTGTTTTCTAACTGTTGTTTTGGTTTTGTTTGCATTTACTTCCAGCAACACCCAGAGCTTGCTCCCATGCTGGCAATTCTGTAGCATCACCTGCTGGCCGCCAGGACTTCTCAGATATGAAGCCAACACCATTCAGAAGAGTTTTCAGTTTTGTTAGAGTCAAGAACATATTCAATGCTGATCCTATTTCAATTTCTTTTTTGCTGCGACTTCCAGGGTGAGAAGAGAGACTGGCTTGACAGTAGGGTAGCGCGCGCTGCTTTTGGACGTTTTGATTGGGTCCGCAGAAGGGGTATAAAATGAATCAGCAGTTGGACACCGACATGTGGAACAACCTGTGACGATCACTATACCAAATAACTTTGCATGTTTCAGTTTGAATGAGCAAGACTGGTTTCAGAATTAGCTTCACAGCCCTGGGACAACAAAACAAATGAAGGCTGGTCCATGTAGTGCCGTGGCTCAGTCTTAGACCCCTTTAATTTTGTTTGGCCTGAATCTCGACTTTGATTTACACTTTCCTACATGGCGCTCTCCTACATTGATGTGCTCACCGTATGGCAGGGTCTCCTGAACCTTCTGGGTATGCCTACCTTGTCCGAGCGATCTTCCCGACAGCATGAATGCCTACGAGAGTTTGCCATGCGCTTTCGCTGCTTTCCTCTGGTGGCTGATCCCACGACACCAGAACATATGGCAGACTTTTTGGACATGGTCTGCTTCCTGACAGTTTTGGGCAGCATGACTTTCACGGCATCTATGAGTGGTGAGGGTAGCGTTTCTAAATTTACCACTTGGGTCTATGATGTCCAGGCCATGATGGGTCCACCTGAAGACTGGGAGAAGTTGAAAGAAAAGATCTGCCGCGATCCCGACCATTTTCGAGCTACCGTGAGGATCTCTTTAGAGGCGATACAATCTCTCAAAGAAGAGTGCAGCACGCATGTCAAGGACGTGTATGGTTTGATTTTGCGAGTGGAACCCCTTTTGGGTGAGATTCAAAAAGAAATTGAAAGTTTGACAGGGTAGATTTATAATGGTTTCCATTGGGGCATGCACAACCTGCCTCGAGAATTTTGGACATATGGGGACGCTGAGCAAAAGAAACCGCTGTTGCTTACCGTCCACGTTTAGTGCAGCTGAGCTCACTGGCTGTACAGTTTCATTTAGCTGTTAGGTTCACACTCTTTGCATCTCCCACTTTTGTATTGTCTTCGACGATTTCAGTTTGATGCCTCATACTTGGACATACAGCATGAACATGTCAGATTGTTTTTGACACAGCTCCAAAAACTACTAGCGCCTTGGTTCAATCCATAGGGAGTTGTCCAACCTGAAGCTATGTCTTTCAGTGCCGTTGGTGTCTTTGACATCCAAGGGCACATTTTGAGAAGTTCGCAGTTGCAGCGTAGTGTTAGTGTACCCCAAGCCGCTTTGCCGACCCCAACAACAAGAGAAGCAGTGCAGAATGAAAGTCAGGAAAGCGTTCTTGGCCAATCACCTATGGCCAATGATGAAGGTCCCGAAGGCAGCAGTGGAAAGGGTGATGGAAGAGGACGGGGGCGAGGGCGTGCAAGAGGACGAGGTAAAAGGGCTACAGGAACAGAAGGCACAGGATCCATGGAATCACCCAAGACTCCCCGTGGTTACTAAGCAGCAAGTTGGGGCAAATACTATATAAAGGGGCTCATTTTTGGAATAACAAGGATTGTAATGATGGCGGGCCCCCCATCTATAGATTCCTGTTTGTTTTATTTGTCGTTTATTTGAAAACGAAAATCTTCAAGTATCTGCCACTGCAAACCAAAAAACGACTTGGGAGTCTTGACCTTACAACTTTTTGTTTTTGATCCAAGACGGGTACTGTAGGGTCACCATAGCCCAGGTATGAAAAGACCAGCAACCAAAGTGGAGTTTGAAAAGGCGGGGGACAAGGACAAGAAAGAGGCCACCCTGACCAGTGAGAAGGTAGTTGAACCAAAGTCAGTGGCACACCCAGTGATTTTCAAGAGGCCGGCGTCCAAACAAGTACCAGGGCCAAAGCCCACCAAAAGGAATGTGGAGGAAAAGGTCGAGGTTAGGAAGAAACCCGCAGCCCAGAAGGAAACAATTGGTTTGAAAGACGAGCACCATGACACCAGCAAGCTTTTCAGCGAAGGTTGCGTGGGAAGTTTCAAAGAAGGTGGTGAAGAGGAAACACCGTTGACTACTGACCCGCCTCTAGATCCACCTGAGGCTGCCAGAAAGGCAGCCAGTACCCTTGTGAAAAAGCGTGCCACTACCCCGATGCAAAAGCCAGCCACTACCATGTTGAAAAAGCCAAAGGCAACCCAGAAACCGGGAGCCAAATCAGCCCACCTTTTGAAAGAGGAGGAGAAAACAAATGGCTGGTTGCTTTTGACTTTTGAGCGGTCAAAGACAGCTACTACAAATCCCGGTGCCATTTATTATTGCTACTTCAAGCAAGGGGTTGGCAGTTTTTATTCGCTGACACAAGCGAAGGGCCATGGATACGAACCATGATGCAATTTAATTTTCCAGTTCTCAGCAGCACCAACATCAGTTGGAATCGCAGTGACAAAGAATTGCGCTGCTGACCCCAAACGAAAACACCACAGGTCATGAAAACACTATCTTTTTTGAAAATTTCTTATATATATACAATTTATATACATATTTATTACATATACATATGACATATGTTAGGCTATATTATCTCCAAATTGTTTGCATCAGTCAGTCTATTGCATTCATGCAGATATATGCAGACCATGTATGCACATGCGCAGGGATGATGCCTCAAACTCCCACACCGCAGTACCAGGCGGCAGCCTCGGGGGAAGAACCTCACGTTGTCCATTTTCGACATTGTTCCATTATGGATATGGTCATTCTGAGGTTCCAGTGGATTTCTGGGAGGGTTAGGATATATTCGGCTGGAATTCGGACTTCAATGGGTCCAACTCTTGGAAATGCGGTGATTCGTACGCTTCGGCTGTTCCAATGGTGTTCCAATGCAGGAAGAGCGAAAGCCGCACGGTCCAGGCGCAGATCCTGGGATGCCCCTACCCAAATAGTGACGCCTCCGAATTTGTGGAATAAAATCCAACTTTTCGATGGTCAAAATCCACATTGTTGGTGGTTGGATCCTAATTTTTTAATATGTTTGATAGTTAAGATATGTTGGGTTGCCTTAAGATCATGTTTAAAATCATTTTTTTTGATGCTTAAGTTGTCTTAAGTTGTGTTCAGTCCCATTTCTTCATGAGTTCATCGCTGCTTCCAGGCCGCGCCGCCCGGCACGTCGTGCACGGCGCGGGCGCCCCGCCAGCGCGGCGGGGAACGATGCGCTCCGGGGGACGGGTGATGACACCACCCAGGTGCGGTGCAGCTTGGGGTTTACCCTACTTGGATGGTCCATGGAGTTAGTTAACTCATGTTAAGTACTTAGTAAATGGATGAAAATGGATTACAATTGAGATATATATGGATATATAATGATATAATGATATATATATATATATACATCTATATAGTGGTTTATAAGCCAGTTGCTAGGCAGTAAGTGAAACCCATGGCCCATCTGAGTAGGGTAAACCTGCAAGAAGATGTTTTATTAATCCGTGGGAAACAATAGGAAAATTATCTTCACATGGTGGGTTTTCCACATCGAACTGTTTGTTTACAGAAGGGTAGAATATGATAGAATGGTGAATGAACCAGTAGATATATGGGATTTTGCGAAGAAACTGGTGGTATAATGCGGATTTGGATTTAATCTTTGGTTTCTATCCATGTTCAGTATACCCCAAAGATGTAAGATCTTACCAAACATGGATCCAGTTTATGTATGGGGACAATTTAATGGCTGTCAGGTTGGCGATGAAACTGACATTATCATCATGCAGCCAGATGGATGGGTGAAAATTGGAACATGCATGGTATTTTTTCGGTTCATTAGTATTCAATCAGCTTGGGTTCGTCCAGAGGTTGTGATTTACCCACGGTTTACTCATGGTTTGTGTTTGGACAGAAAATTCAATACACCCAAAACTGGCACTTCAAATGGGGAGATTGAAGACAACCGCAGCTTGGTGATTGCTCGCTTTGATGGATTGATTTGTAGACTAGTAGACTGTTTGTGATTGACCTGTAAAAAATGGTGATTGTTGATAGTTATGTGAGTTTGCTGATTTCTGGCTTGGTAGAAGATGCTATGGGGGACATGTTCAAACACCAGTGGTTTGGTGCTTCTTGCAGAGATCATATACCTCGCTTGGATGACGTTTCTGGAACGTCTCACCTATTTGTATTTTTAATGTCACTTGGCTGCAAAACCACCATTTCCGATAGGTCAATCTACATGTTTTTCTCTGGAGCACCACAAAGTTGCAAACATGGGCATCGACTTACAAGAACCGAGGATATTGACCAACAAAAGCGAGGATAGAGATAGAAACAATCAAAAAGTAACCAATCCACCAAAAAGGCAGCAAAATCATCAAGCTGCCAACACAAATGAGTAAACAACATACATTAATCATGTTGGGCCATCATATTCTGCATAAGAAAACATACGGTATTACTGACTATACATAATATCAGTGCGTACACACATCATAAACAAGTCATGTTGTATAGAAGTGCGCTGCTGCTGTCATTTGAGAAGCATCTCAACACACATTGGAGAATTTCATGAATTTCATATGATTATGATTAAGACATTATAGAATTTCATATGATTAAGACATTAATTATACAAGAAGCTCCAGTTTTGCTGATTAAGGCCACCATTTCAAAGGATTTTTCCACCTCCAAAAGCACCATGACCAGGCCAAGAAGGTTGCAGTTGGATCAGCTTGGAGAGGTGCGATGCCATGTTTTTTTTTGCGCAAAAAAAAAACTGGGGCGATTTCATCAACTAACTGAGATTCAATCGGAAGTTGGTTCTCTAGTTTATCTCAATGGATTGGTTTAAGGGAAAATCTACAGGAAACCATGGATTTTCCCATTAAATATGGGGCTTTCCTGTAAAATTTCCCTTAAACCAATCCATTGTTTATTGGGGACTGGTGTTTTTTGCAGTAGCCGCTAGTAGTTTCAGACACTGGTGTTCTTTTTTCTACCTGAAAAAGCGTTGTGTTTTTTATGCAACGGTGCTGTATTTTGCAACAGTTTCTCGGTGTTGTTTTCTGCAACGGTCCGTTGTGTTTTTTTGCAACGGTTCCCAGGTGCTTGTTGCAACAGCCACTACTGCTAGGAAAGATGATGACAGATTTGATCCAGAGCAGACCCCTCTATATAATATCTGGTTGGTGGTTTGGAACATTTTTTATTTTCCATGATATATGGGATAATCCTTCCCAACTGACAATTTTTTTTTTCAGAGGGGTAGGTCAACCACCAACCAGATTATAAAATATTATAAATGTGTTATAATATATGTTCATCTATTTCCCAAAAGGGAGATAAATTGTTGCTTGATACACCGAATGCCGGGATTCTTGCAGAATTTTTCCACAGATGGCTCCCACGGTTCCGTAGTGATCAGGGCTCACCATGAAGAAAAATGGACCGGAAAAAGTCATCCAACTATGGAATGATGGTTAGTAGATGTTAGGAGTAAGGATTCACTAAAATGACATTATTTGAGCTTTGTGAACTATTTTCTGGAAAGAAATATGAATTATATATACCAACATGCTAGGAATGGCGGAAGTTGAATGACCAGGTCCAATACGTCTAGTGTTTTGACCGTAGTATATGTGTCTCTTTGTCAGGATAGAACGGATGGAAAACCACCGGCTAGGGTATTACTGTAGACGATATTTCTTCTTCATTGCTGGAAATACACTATACCAAAAGTGAACTGCCGTGCATGTGATGAGACAGCCGTCACCTAGAATAACACCTAGATTCAAATTGCGTCACGGTGAACATCCCAATTCTGGCAATATTGGGATCCTGCAGATACCTTGGATGTTCGCCAGGGAACCAGACTCTTGCTGTTGTCTCAAAAATTTGGAACCCAAATTCAATGGTTGATCATTATTTTCACCATGATTTGATGGCCTTAAATTTCGGAGCTCTAATTTCCATTGATTCCCCCATTTCGAGGCAAAACAAATCTGATGGCTAAGAAGCATCATGTTTGATTGTAAAAACTGTTTTTTGGATGATCACATAGTACAGTATGTTTAGCTGTTGCCAGCATTCGCTAAATGGTTAGTAAGTGGGAGTATACCCGTATAAGATGCTGCCAGCCACTTACCAACGACTTCAAGATGATTCAGCAAAGTAGTCCCATAAATCCATCTAATTCCCTTCATTTTTCCTGTTTTACTGGGGAAACCCCATTAAATGTCCAACATTTTTTGGGTGCTCTCCAAACCAAGTTGTTTCCACATCCTGTGTTTTTTGATGGTTCAGGCCCCACATCTCCTTTTTCCACCCATTTTTTTTACGCTGCTCAGGATGAAGATGGCGAGTTTTCGACGGATGGTCATGAGGCGTGGTGCTTAAGGGTGGTCAATGGTGCTTAAATACTAGTTATAATGATGGTTACCCTCCGGTAATCAAATGTGGCTAGCTGGTAAATCCCCGAACTAAATGGAGGTTTGTAGCTATATAGCTGAGAAAATCATGGAAGTCAATGGGGGCCATGTTTGATTGCCGGAGGGCAACTGCCAGTGATTTACTGGTTGGTGGTTTGGAAAGTTTGGAACCATGAAATTTTATGACTTTCCATATATTGGGAATGTCATCATCCCAACTGACGAACACCATCATTTTTCAGAGGGGTTCAAGGGGTTCAAACCACCAACCAGTTAGGACAGTTAGGATTGGATTTACTTTTCATTTCTTTTCGGGGTAGTGAGCTGTACATGCAAATCACTGTGAATCACCCTAACACATTCTGACACCATATTTTTGGGAATGAATATTCAGTCCATTTACCAACTATTGAGTTCTATGCATTAGGCTTTTACCAGCTCAAAAATGGTTTGCCCATGAACCACAAAATCACACAGTTTTCATTTTGAGGACATTCATGCGTCCATGTTGGGAGGGAAAACCATCAGGCCATACGTACCCAAAATTTGTCCATATGTTCCTTGGTCGAATCCTCAATATTGTCATTGTTGGTTGGTCATCAGGTTTAAATCCCCCTCTTCGGATCATTTGTCTGACAAAAAATCACTTTGGAACACAACCCGTGACTCAGATAGATTCAACTAATCAATGTCACGTATGTCAGTATGTCCCACTCAAATCAGCCTTTACCCTCTGGTAAACTGACATCAACTATGGGAAATCATGGAAAATCACCATTTTTCATGGGTAAATCTGGGTAAATCACCTATTTCTATGGCACTTTTCGCAACCCCCGGCAGCCTCCTTGGCTCCCCGGTGCCACGGTGCCACGCGCCGTGCGGCGCCATGGGGCGAGATCTCGGGCGAGGTGTCCGAGCTGTGTCCCACAGCTCGGCCACGTCGGCATCGGCCTCGTTGCTTGGTGAAGGGCGAAGGGATGGTGTCTTTATATTATATAGATATAATTTAATTTAATATATAATGACATGGTTCATAATATAGCCAGTTTAATATCCCTATATATTTTAATATATAATATAACCCATAGGATCCATGTATGGTATATATATAATATAGATGATTTTCCCATTAAAACACCTATTTATAAGGGATTTCCCATGGCTATGTTAGATGTATATGATATATATAATATAAAATACTATAAATGTACTATATAATATATCTGGGTAAATTTCATCACGACCTCACTGCGACTGAGCCCTGGGAACCATGGTTCATAAGGGAAATCATCCCCAAATGGCCTTAATTCAGGTTAGTGAAATATTATAATTTACCCATATATATATAATATAATATATATAATAATATATATATATATATACTGGTTGGTGGTTTGGAAAGTTTGGAACCATGGAATTTTTGATGACTTTCCATATATTGGGAATGGAAAATCATCCCAACTGACGAACTCATATTTTTCAGAGGGGTTGAAACCACCAACCAGTATATATATATATATATATACATTAATATAATATTATCATGATTATTATTATTTTGATCCTTATGATTATTATGATCCTCATGATTCTCATGATTATCATTGATTAACATTTTTGAAGGTATATTATGGTATATTATGCTTAGATATGGTTAGATATGGTTACGGTAACGGCAATTATGTGGAGGGCGGGCGAGACCGCGACGCCCCGGAGGTAGTATGAAACACCAGTTCGTATATTTAAGTGTATATGTGTAAACAATTGGATTCCGTATGTTCAAATGGCCGGGCAGGCCAAGGAAAACCTTCCCCGAGGTAGTCTAAAATTATTATGATTATCATGATATATCATTGATTATAATGATTATTTTGATTTTAATGATTATCATGATTATCATGATTATTATTATGATTATCACAAACAGCCCGAGAGTTGGTTAAGAATCCGAAAGCTTGAGGCCCAGGGTCCCTCAAACTCTTTTTTTAAATGCAGGCAAATTTCCACGACAATAGGTCGAGGGTCCCTCAAATTCTTAAAGCATTCTTAGTTATGTATTGTATGCATCTGCGCAGCAATTTGGAGCGACCTAACGAGGTAACGAGGTGGAGTTGGCAGATTTGACAAGAGACATACGAAAAAACATTTTTTTAGAGCCTGATTTTTTTTTTTGCATAGCCGGGCTGTCTGAGTTTCACAAGAGCAGTGCCGAAAAAATCCGAAAAAAACATTTTTTTAGAGCCTGAAAATGATTTCGCAGCTGCAACCCAGGCTAAACCCCAGCCCTTTGCAGCCAGGGCAAAGAGAGAGAATCAGAAGGCAAAATGCTTTGAAGGCAAGGGTCCTGTAGCACAATGGTCAGACTGTCGGACTTCACGCTTGAAGATTATCATGATATATCATAGTAGTAGTAGTAGTAGTAGTAGCAGTAGTAGTAGTAGCAGTGTAGCAGTGTAGCAGTGTAGCAGTGTAGCAGTGTAGCAGTGTAGCAGTGTAGCAGTGTAGCAGTGTAGCAGTGTAGCAGTGTAGCAGTGTAGCGGTGTAGCGGTGTAGCAGTAGCAGTGTAAGTAGTAGTAGTAGTAGTAGTAGTAGTAGTAGTAGTAGTAGTAGTAGTAGTAGTAGTAGTAGTAGTAGTAGTAGTAGTGTAAGAAGTAGTAGTAGTAGTAGTAGTAGTAGTAGTAGTAGTAATAGTAGTAGTAGTAGTAGTGAAAGTAGTAGTAGTAGTAGTAGTAGTAGTAGTAGTAGTAATGGTAGTAGTAGTAGTAGTCGTAGTAGTAGTAGTAGCAGTAGTAGTGAAAGTAGTAGTAGTAGTAGTAGTTACTTTTTTCTAGTACGATTGGATGTCTAGGTATATATATATATTATATTATATATATATACATATATATATATATATATCGTGGTTTATATCAGCACTAGAGTACCACCGTTCCCTTGGAAATGGCTCCTTAGACTGATGCGTACATGCCCTGTACCAGCGATTGGCGTGAAAGTTTCTCGCCCTTGGCCCAATACTCGGCAACACACCTGTCTGAGCCTAGAGTGTATTCAATCTAACGCTCCTATCCGGAACCATGCAGGACAGATGGCATCCGGATTTGACGGTCAGTGCTGTGAGGCGAATAACGAGGCTTTAGAGGACGCCATGGGCGCACATTTAGTAAGTGTGTGGCACCCTGCGAGCCACCTGTCTCACCTTATCCATCTGCAGTGCCTGCGTGGCCATGGATAGTAAGCCGCCTATTGGTTAAAACTGGATCTAGACGAAAGCCTGCATTTTAAGGTTTTCTGACAGGTCATAGGCGGTTACCCAGCCAATTGTTTTGCGCTCGGAAAAACTAGTGGTATCTTCTAAGTCGCTGGTCTTTTGCAAAGGAGCAGTACTGATGAGTCTTTAGTAGACGAAGCCAGCACCCAAAGTATCGGATGGGATATAATTCAACATTCCCTTGCATGAGGTATATGTTTTTGGGATTCGAAAATAATCTAACAATTAACCCTGCAGATGAATTAATTCATATTAATTCCAGAAACTGCAGACACCTCGTGCAGCGTTCTCTCCACAGCACACCGTGACAAGGGTGTGAATGCCAAGCGCCGTGATGATTTGGTCAAAGGCACAACATTTTACCCTTAAAACAGTGTATCGGCCTTTAAAGCCGCTATCGCAGAAAATGCAGATGCTTTGGAATGCGATATTCACGTTTCATCAGAAGGCACTGCCATGGTGATACACGGGGATAAAATTGGCAGTTACTGTGAGATCACCGAAGACAGCTTACCAGGTGTAACTGGCAAAGCTGGTGAAAAATAATCAAAAAACGCTTTTGGGGATATCCTATGCAGTGATTTAACCGTTGCTGAAATCCAATCATTCCCTGCAAAGCATCTGCCACGTAACATGAATGGCTGTGAGCCACATGAAGACTATCGCGTACCCAAGTTACACGAATTACTAAAGTTGGTTGCTGAAACCAATCAACAGCGCATGACTGAAGGCAAGCCATCTTTCCACTTCAGCATCGAACTCAAAGGTCAAAAATCTGCCACTGCGTCTCTTGTAGCAGTTATTGAATTGAACCGCACCCAAAGGCAAGCGGATCCTCAAGCCCAAGCCCCAACCATTGATTGCAAAGACATTGTTTGGCTTGGACGTCTTAACACCTATGAGATCATTATTGTCAAAATCTTAAGTCAAGAATACGGCTCTTACTTGAAAGTTCTAAATTCCAGGCTTCGGACCCAAGATTATCATTTGAAGTTTTCCTGCGCACAAATTGCAAAAGTTTAATAGATACGATCAAGCATGAGGCACTTCAGTGGAAAATTCAACACGAGAGCTTAGAGTCTTATCAGCATGGACAAGATTCAGAAGAAACGATTGCACAATATCAAAAGGTTGAAGATTTCCTTATGAAAATTTCAACCCAGTTAAGAATTAAGGCCAAGGAAAAAAGATCTGGATAAGAATAAGGATAAGGATCAGATTGAAGTCATCCATACAGCGGCTGAATCCATTTCGCAGCGCGCCCAGCTTATTAGATTTGATTCTCAAACAATCAACGGCTTTAATGAAAGTTGTATCAAACGTCTAAATAACATGAAAACCTTAGAGGAAAAATAGGGTTCCTACAAGAATTAGTATATGAATTCCAAACATTTGAGCAAGAACTGCGACCCCTATCTCAGAATACGTTAAAAGTCTTGAACAGCAAGCTAGCAACCTAGACCAAACGATAAGAGACAATCAAGCGCAAATCAAAAATGCTGGCAATAACTTGCCTATTGAATTATCTAAACAGCGCGACGATTTGAAAGCAAAAGC
>CAMXCT020001039.1:32151-47151 GCA_947184155.2 Cladocopium goreaui
TTTTGTACATTTTGACTTGGAAATGTGCTTCGCGCCACAACGGCGTGCACTTTTCCATCTCTCATCTGGCCAGATGGCTCCGCACCCGCCGCTTTAGCGAGCCTACCTAATTTTCGACCCCCCGGAGCCACAAATCATTGGAAAAACACCGTGTTTCGCGACTTTCCTACCTTTTCGCGCATCTGCATCTTCTTTCTTCTGACTCTTTCTCTTCTATCATCTTCTCTCTTCTGCTCTTCTCTTCTCCCTGCCTCTTCCCATCTCTGCTTTTCATCTGTCTATATTGTCGGAAGTTTGACTTCTAAACTTCCTTCGGTTATTATATATCAGTGGATCATTCTCAATAGATTATCTATGGGTTATCTATTGGTTTATCATGATTTCTTATGGGTTATCTAATGGTTTATCGTCATTTCCCCCTTTGAAACTGACCCCATCTTTTGATCATGGCACACGTGGGTTTATCCAAACATGATAACATGGGGGTCTGATAGTTTGGGGTTTCCATAGAATTACGGTTATTTTTAGTTTGGTCTTGATCCATCAGTTTGTAGCTAATTGACACATGGGGTATAAAGAAGAGTTTTATAGTTATAATGTTATATAATATTTATGATATTTAATGCTTTATTTAACCATTTGCCAAATGGGTTCGGTTTATCATTCTTTATCCCAAAATGAGGTTTTAAACATAAACAAATATTTTGATTTGATCTATGATACATCTGATATACTGTAGTTGTGTTCTGTTCACAGTTGGTGACTTATCAACTAGGGGGTGTAGACCTTGAGCATCATACCCTGGGAATCCCAATGTGTTGGTAGTCTGAAACAACTGAGTACAAGGTGGTGCCCTTATGTTTGTTGGTTTATTCGATGAACTAGTTGGATATATCTATCATAACCCATCGTTAACCTAATTATACCTAGTTAATCCTAGTTAGTTCAACCAACTTAGCTATCGTTTGGGGTCATTTACTGGCCAAAAGCGATCAGTCGACTTCCAGTCACTGCCGCTGAGGACCATTGACACGCCAGACACGCCAGTTCCATGGGGTCGCAAGCTCTCCGTAGGTGCGAAACCGGGAAAGACCCATTGGTGCATTGATTTGCGTAGTGAAACTCTGGGATAATCTTAAGAGTTAGTGATTAGAATGTATATGCAATTAACATCAATTAACCATGAACTACCAGTAGGTAGCTAGGTGATTAGCCACCCAGGTATCCCGGTTTGCCATTTCCTCCACGTTCAAACAACTCAGACCTTTGTATGTAAGCAGGTTATAGCAGGTTCAGGTTTCTGAGTACCCTCTGGTTCACATAGCCGTGGACAATTTACCCATTTGCAGATGGTTTACCTGTTAAACATGGCCTTTTTCCATCCTTTTCAGAAATTTTCAGAGGGCATTGCAGAACATGCTTGCATGGTGGTCGAGAATTTGGCCAACGATGTCTACTGGGCAACAGGCTCTGTTTGGATTTTTTCCATGAAGAGATCACTTATAGGAAGGGAACCTCTTAGACAGTACCCTCTGGTAATTTAACATAGCTATTGAAAACAACCATTTATAGTTGATTTACCGATTTACCATTAAAAATGGTGATTTTCCATAGCTATGTTAGTTTACCAGAGGGTAGTTTCTGAAACTTGAGTGGTAAAGAATAAGGGATGTTATGCAGGGATGAACAATCCACATGCTGCACCGGGACAGAGACAGGTACCATTGGAAGGCCTGTGGTATCCTGTGGTAATTCGGTACACTTGACTTGATACAAAGGTGTACATGAAACCATTGAGGTTTTCCATGGTTTTCCCATTGTCCAAAGCCATCCAGCCACAACACTGACAGCTCTGCCTATGATCTTCCCTAGCCAGGTGAGAAATTGTGGCGCTCTGGGCGCTCGAAAGTGAGATTGGTGCAGACCAAATTCAAGAGCTACAAAGCTCAAGGTGTGAAGAAACTGGAGGCGCCGGCGAGTTAGACTTGATGGATAAAAATGATGAGCCTTAATCCCAATCCGGCTGGTGCTGGATTACTTACCATCACTTACCATCATCCATGTATATCCACGGTGCTGGATGATCATTTTCCGAGGGTTTCCCCATGGGTTTTCGCTTTTTGGAGCAGTTTACCAAAGTGTAAAATATGGGTCCCAGGGTCAAAATTGGATACCCCAATAATTGGATGCTTAATACATGTTCATACTAAAGATAGACTCAGCATGACTCAGTGGTTTTCTGAGGTCTTTAAAAAACTTGACCCATAGCCATACCGTATGCTTCGCGCAGGAGAAGAAGGAGGACCTGAAGGAGACTCTTCGGCCCTTCGTGCCGCATCGGTCCCAGGTTGGAAGGGCCGAGCGTTTTTCAGGGGGTGCATCCCAGGTAGGAAGTGACTTTCAGAACCACTGGATAACCCGGTTTTTTGTTATTACGTATCTGGTTGGTGGTTTCAAACATTTGATTTTCCATAATATATGGGATAATGCTTCCCATTGACTAATATTTTTCAAGATGGTTAAAACCACCAACCAGGTATGGCTTATAGCTTTGAAATCACTTGCCAAAAACACACACATACTAACTGGGATGCACATCCAAGCACTGTCTTCACGAAACATGATGACTTGGCCCGTGGTAATTTTGGGGTGCCCTATTTTTTTGGGCCAGGCAAAATTGGGGTGCCCCCGATTTTTTGGAGCATACAATTTGGGGTGTCCCACATGCAACAATGTTAGATATTGGCGGATGTAAGGTTAGAGTTTCCAACAATGGGAGATCATAATTCCCAGACAAAGAATCATGTTCAACATTTGCTCTTTAGATTTTGAATTATACCTGGAATATTCCGCAAGATTATATTCCATATCTATACATATCTATCATACTTTACAAGTTGTTCCCCACCTGCCAGGTGAGGGTTTCTAGATCTTTTCGTGGTGGAACTCCTTCCTTCCTCCGCATCCTCCTGCCAGCCTGTCGTCACCGTGGGCACTAATGTGAAGTAATCTCGGTCAAAAAGATCATTTCGAGCTCCACGGCTGTCTGGGCATTGGTGTATACCATGGTTCATATGAATATATAATAAACTACATACCATGGTTCATATGAATATATAATAATCCATGGTATATAATATGTATATTACATTTTATATCCAGTCAATGTTAAAATCATCGAGTTCATGTTCTTCATCAATCCAGTTCTGGGGCCGCGCCAGGCAGAGACGCCATGTGAGCGTGGCAAGGTGTGGAAAGAACTCTTCCACCCACCGGCCCCTCGGTGGAAATCTGGGGAAAATCATGGGAAAATCATGGGACAAAACAATGTCCTTTTGGTAAAAATAGAGGGGCCGCGAGCTGGTATACCATCTATCATCATTTACCTGTTGTTTTTTAGGGGTTTCTTCAAACCCATCTATTAATCAACCAACCAATGGGAAATTGACATCTATGGGGAAAATAGAGGTTTTTGACTGGACAATTCCCCAGAATCAATGGAGGTTTGGGAAAATCATCGAACATCATTGAGCTATTTCTGGAGATGTGGTGATATACTGGGAGACTACGGGATATAACTTACCCAACCACAAAACATGCGAAAACTTGGTTGGATGGGACATTCCCGAAGCAAATGCATGATTTTTCACGGGAAAACCATGGATGTGAAGCCAAAAAGCCACTCCGTTTGTCGAATGATGCATCTCTGATTCTCAGACATGGCCAGCTTGTACACGTGTTGGTTACATAGTTGTCTTAATTATTTGATGTTGTTACCTTAGTTCCCTTGGAACTGGATAATATATCTATGTAAACATATGTCACCTTCATGACTGATGTATATAATACCACAATGAAGAAGCATCTATCAATGCTGGAATATACCGCTGTTTCAACGATGTACCTTACCAGAACGGATTAGCAGCAGAAGGAGTTGTGCCTGTGCCAGCAAACATGGGAACTTTAAAACCACCTGTGATTGAACGCAATATGAGTTCGATGGGTTTCTTATGGTTTCTTCATACATGGAGATCCACAACCCCCGATGGTGCAAGCGCAGCTTGGCCTAGGGATGTCATCATAGACGGATCCTTTGGGAATGAGTTGATTGATTTTGTAAGCATGTGTGGCTGAAACAAGTGAACCTTGATTCCCCAGATAACTGCTTGAGGCTCATTCAGATCTCCTGCAGAGGAGACAAGTCTATCAAGCCTGGTGCAAGGAGCAACAGCCGTGCGGGAAATTCGATCTCCAGGGTTGTTTAGTGGTTGAAAATAGGCTGAGCATGAACCATCAAGGCTAGCCAGAGTGTGACTTGAAGCAGTTGGGGTTCTTTGCATGTTGGTCGATGATTTCATGTGGTTTGATGTTTTTTTTCGTTACTTTATTTCTTGTTTTCTCTCCTTAGTTGTGGCTATGCCGATGATTGTTCACTATTCCAGTGATCTGATGGCATTGCACATCATTGTCATTGTTTTTCAAGAATCAGACGCTCTGCGGCGCGACTTTTCTACAGTGTCAGTCTTGCACGAATGATTGAGATTAATTGCCTCAAAGTTACTCTCCTGTCAAGTCACCAGTTGCCTCTTACTAGTCTGTTTATCAAGGGTCCATAGGATGCATTCTGGGCTGGCAAAAAAGGTTACATTATGTTCCACGAATCAGGCTAAATAGCAACAGCAATCCCGAAAAAGATAGAAAAGTCGGACATTTGGCATTCATGCGGCAAACAGCTTTCTAGTACCCTGAAAGAGCTGCTGTTTTCCATCTATTTAGGGGTCCTACAGAAAGGGGATCACTTAAAAGTTGGCTTCAGAACCCTGACAAACTAGTTGGATATATCCACCATCAACCCCGTTTGCCACATGCCATATTTTGCCTAGTTTTTGATTTTGTCAACATGACGTACTTGGATGACCCATCCCTGATTTTTTCCATGTCCTGCCTGTAGGAGATTGAGGATGCGAAGCCTCCCAGTGATCCCTCCAAAAAGATCATCAAGGCGACAAGGAAATCGGATCAGAATCTCCTACGGCTCCCATAAATAGTTGGGAGATGTTGCGAGATGCTCAATGATGCTCATCTCTTCATTTATATCCATCCATACAATACATTGACATATGTATATATAATATATATATATACATAATACATATAATACATTATAATACATGTTACATATATATATATAGTACATATATATATAATTATTACATATATATATATAACACATATGCATAGGTGAATACAATGCAGGCCAGGCACCCCATATAGGTCATGCATGTGGGCCGGCACGGGAGAACATCAGTATCACATCCCCCTGCTTTGGCTCAAGCAACAAACGACCGCATAGCAAAGGAAAAGGGCGCCGCGCTTTGGCACTGGGTGACTGCGGATCCTTACGGGAATTTTATCATCAAGGACATCAGAGTCGCGGAGTGCAACCATATCAGTACCCAATCTCAGGTTATCAGCTGCATGCTCTCAACTGGGCAGGTTGAGTCCACCTGGCCCAAGAAGGTCAGGCAAAAGGATTTGCACTGAGGGGCAAAACTAAAGACTTTTCCAAGCAGATCCAGCGGCCAAAAAGGTCGCAATGTGGCAAAGCGGGCGCTGTGGTGGGGGGCAAAGCTAAAGTCCTACCCATCCAGTGCCGCCACTAGCGCGGCAGCCTATCGGCGGGCCACCTTCTTTTTGTGGCTTCAAAAGCGCCACCGCTGAACAGCGTCACCGCCCTTGATAGAATGTGGCTGGCAGCCCTTAAGGCCAGCGCATCCCATGTGTTCCTGGCACCGCTTTCTTGGGGCAAAAACCACACATGGCATATATATAAATAAATATGTATGTATGTATGTATGTAGGTATGTAGATAGGTAGGTAGGTAGGTAGGTATGTATGTATGTTTGTATGTATGTAGGTATGTAGATAGGTAGGTAGGTAGGTAGGTAGGTAGGCAGGCAGGTAGGTAGGTAGGTAGGTAGGTAGGTATGTGTGTATTTTGTATATGCTATGTATATGCTATGTTTATGCTATGTTTATGCTTTGTTGTTTTATGCTATGTTTTTGCTATATTTATGCTATATTTATGCCATGTTTATGCTATGTATTTATGTATATTGGAATACCTTCGACACTCATGGATTTCACCCACCATCCCCAAATAAGCCAAGGTAGCCGGATGATCCTGGATCAGGAATTCTTACGGCACCAAATGTCGCGGAAAGTTCCCATCTCCAGTGGGAACTTCATGTCAAATCATGGGTCAAGACCGACAGATATGGAATTTGTGGTGCATTTTCCAGCTTTGACCACCAGATTTTTCCAGTAAACTTGCGAATGCTTCAAAACTATGTGTCATTCACGAAGCTGGTATCACCCGGTGATGGAAAAAACCGCAGGTGGCCAACAACTTGGAGTTCTTGAAGACCACCAATTTGCCCGATGGAGACATTCCAACTGCGAAGAAGCTCAGCCATTGGCCCAAAAAGGCAGCTTGCCAAAAATGATTGGTGACTGCTGCTGTCATTTTCCAACAAACTTTAGGAGGCGTATCGATTTTGGATATACCCTGCAAAATACCACTAGAGGAGAAGCGGCCTCCCCAGCTTCAAGTTTTGAATCTCAGTAGTTGGATTTATACATATATATATATATACACATAATTATACACATATATATATATATGTATTTATTTAATATCATATTATATATATATGATATATGTAAATTACTGTACATTAAATCCATTTGTTCCCACCAACGTTGCCCATCGTATTTCGGGGGCCCCTTTTGCTGGGTTATTCTAAGGTGCCATACTACTGGGATTATAAGCCATAATTACCGGGATGCTTTGCCTATCAACCAACTGTATGTCATGGGATGGGGCATAGGAGTATTGTTCATGGCTCAAACCTTAGTTAATTTTCTCAGAGACACTGAATTATAGATGTCCATATCCATGTTAATTTTCAAGAGGTTCCACTATTCGGGATGGTTTCTAGTGGCTTTACCATATTATTTGAGTTTGTCAGAAATCGGGTACCCCACAACGATCATTTTCCCCATTAAAATGATAAACCTTCGGCGGGTATGCCCAATTTTTAAGCATATCCAACATCCAATATCCATTGGTAAAATGAATATACTACAATAACATGGTTAAATCTGTTTTGTTTTTTTTTAAACATGTTTTTTTCACTGTTAAATCTCAGTGTAAATGGTTAAACTATCATTGTTTGACTGTTTGAAACACAGAGGAGATCATCTTTACTCCCATCCTGTGAGGTACGACTCTATTCGCGTGAGGAGTGGCCGTGTTATGAGCACATCACGCATGCAGTGTCCCAGGCACGATCCGTCAGTACCTGTAACGCAGGACTTGGGAGATAAACTCGATCAACATCCCTTCCGCAGGTGACGGGCTGCTTGAGAGGGATGACCAAGTTCCTTCAGAATTCCTTGGCGCCTCGGCGTTGTTTTTTTGGAAGTTCCCCTATAAAGCATGCCTATGGCCGGCATTAGCTAGTGGCTTAATGTCATGAGACCAACATGGATCAGTGGGAAGTCTTTCATCCAAATCCTGGTTCATCCCAAGGTGAAGATGTCCAAGGGTCAGGTGAGTAGCCAAAAGGCGCTACTGGACCGCCTGCAAGCAGGGCAAGATGCCCACCCGTAAAGTGCAGCTTCCAATTTATTGCACCCTCGGTAAAGGGCAAACGAAGTGAATCAAAGTGCTTGTGATCATGAAGACTCCCAGGATGATCTTGACACCATTGTTATATATTGTTATCACATCTAACTGTTATTGTTTAATTATTACGATATATTGTGATTAATTACTTGTTTAAATAAAAGGAAAAATCAAAACAGAAACCTTTAGATTTCGGATCACAATCCCATTTGACGAATATTTGACGAATATTTTGCTAAGGGGGTTGCTACCCCGGTAAGCTTGTCTGCCAAGAGAAGGTGACAATTTGTTGGAGCAGGACAGATTGCACAGAATTGGATAAACCTGGCCGAATCTGGAGTTCGAGATGAAGTAGTGAAGGCGCCATAATCTGGTACCTTCCAAAACAATCCAAAAGAGTGAGATATAAATACTTGATCCCGGGCTTGTCCATGTCAATACCAAGAATCAGACGATGGTAATCATCAATCTGTGGGCCTGGGGGTTTCTTTAAGAACTAGTCTGATCTTGAACTACTTAGCCCCGTTGATCCAACATGTTGTTCCCGTGCTTCCACGGAAAGCTGTGGTTCTCCCAGACTTTGAGGAGGCCATGAAGACAAGATGTTCTATCCTGTCCCATCCATTCCCACTATCTGGTATAAATATGCACATGGCATTGAAAAAAGGTAACAACCTATATATATATATAATTTATATATATATATAGCTGGTTTGGCCATGATCAAAGTCTGGTGAATGCACCACTTTTAATGTTGTCCCAGTGTTCAAAGAACACGACTTTGAGCACCGACGTGTCTCCTGGGGGAGGGACCCATTTGAGGCTCTCCTGGGAGTGTTGTGTCACAAGATGATCATCGATGATGGATCCTTGTGACAGACCCTGTGTTCGCCACTGCTGCGACGGATAAAATCATGACTTGATCAACTGGGGGCTGGCTTCAAAATCTTCAAATGCGTTCTATATCTTTCTATGTTCCATGCCATATATAGTCTTATGGGGATGAACTAGTATGAGTTCACGTAAATTTTGGAATCTCATTTGTTTGCATATCTAATTAAGACACACACACATACTGTATGTATATATAATTATATATATATATAGATACATAGAGAGTTCTAAGCTCTTCCTAAAGCAAAATCCAATAAAAACACATCATCGTTCTGGGATGAATGCTTCGACGACCACCTCTGAAAAGACCTTGGAAAACACTGGAACAGAGACCCAACTCGGCTGCTTCCAACAGGGTTGCTTCAAGAGGGGGTGAGAGGTGGAAGGTAAAAAGTCGCCCTAAGAAAGGCGAGCTATTTCCTTCTCAAGGCCAAAATAATAATTTGCTGTTTCTGGCCCTTTCTCGCAATCTCTAGTTCCCAAATGCGTAGCAAGGGTTCCCGTTTCACTCTGGGGGTCTGGGGGTTGAGAGTGTGTTCGCTCGACGTGGCGTCCGCGTCCGCAACCGTTCGCAACCGTTCGCAACCGTCCGCAACCGTCCGCAACCGTTCGCAACCGTTCGTACGAACTCCGTATGGCCGTGCCTATGGGAAGTTTTGCAGAGGTGGTCATTTTTGGAGGTTTCAGACGTGTCGTTGCTTCGTTTCGCGTGGCAGGCGTGGCACTTTGTGACATTCAGACGTGTTTTATGTGTGTTGCAACGTGTTGAAAATCGTTTTGCGTGGCAGGCGCAATACTTTTGTGACGTTTTTAGAAGATGTTTTGCAGTTTTCGTGGCAGGCGCAGCACTTTGGACGTGTTGATCGTCATTTTTCGTGGCAGGCGCAGCACTTTAGACGTGTCCTTTTGCGTGTTTTTTGTAAATCGCATTGGCAGGGCTGCGTCAAGTGGCGACAAGGTGCAAATTTCGTGGCAGGCGTGGCATTTTCTGACATGTGCTGAAAATTGACGGAAGGCTCGCACGAAACATCGATTTTTGAGGTTACAAATTTTCAGGTTCTAAGGAAAACTCGTAGGAAAACGTCGATTTTGGAGCTGCAAAGTGTCAAAATTGGAGGAAGTCTCGCACGAAATGGTCGTTTTGGTGCTCCCACCTGTCTCGTCTCGAGTCTCTGGTTTTCCCGTGGCTTCGCCGTGTCTATGGGGGAAGCTGCAAAACTTGTCCTTTTGTCATGTTGCCAACTGTGAAAATTGGAGGAAGTCTCGTACGAAATGCTGGTTTTTCTGCATCCACGTGTCTTGTCTCGAGTCGCTGGTTTTCCTGTGGCGTCGCCGTGTCTATGGGGGAAGCTGGAAAACCTCTCCTATTCGAATGTGTCCAAGCAGGTTGTCATGTCGTTTTGCGTGGCAGGCGTGGCACTTTGTGACATTCCAACCTGTTTGATAATGCGTCGAAAATGTCAAAATTGGAGGAAGTCTCGTACGAAATGCTGGTTTTTCTGCATCCACGTGTCTTGTCTCGAGTCTTTGGTTTTCCTGTGGCGTCGCTGTGTCTATGGGGGAAGCTGGAAAACATCTCCTATTCGAATGTGTCCAAGCAGGTTGTCATGTCGTTTTGCGTGGCAGGCGTGGCACTTTGTGACATTCCAACCTGTTTGATAATGTGTTGAAAATATCAAAATTGAAGGAAGTCTCGCACAAAATGCTCGTTTTTTTGCACCCACGTGTCTCGTCTCGAGTCTCTCGTTTTCCTGTGGCGTCGCCGTGTCTATGGGGGAAGCTCCGCACTCCACATTCTACACTTTACACTCCACACTCCACAATTTACACTTTAGATTCCACACTCTACACTTTACACTCCACACTTTACACTTTGCACTTTACACTCCCCACTCCTCACCTGAGACTTTACACTCCACACTCCACACTTTACACTACACTCTACACTTTCCACTCCTCACTCCTCACTCTACACTTTACACTCCACACTCTACACTCTACACTTTACACTCCACACTCCTCACTTTACTGTACACTCCACACTCCACACTTTAGACTTTACACTCCTCACTCCACACTACACTCCTCACTCCACACTTTACACTCCACACTTCACACTTTCCACTCAACACTCCACACTCCACACTTTACACTCCTCACTCCACACTTTACACTCCACACTATACACTCCACACTCTACACTTTACACTCCACACTTTAGACTCCACACTCTACACTTTACACTCTACACTATACACTCTACACTCCACACTTTACACTTTACACTCCACGCTTTCCACTTTACACTCCTCACTCCACACTTTACACTCCACATTTCACACTTTCCACTCAACACTCCACACTTTACACTCCTCACTGCACACTTTACACTCCACACTATACACTCCACACTCTACACTTTACACTCCACACTTTAGACTCCACACTCCACACTCTACACTTTACACTCTACACTATACACTCTACACTCCACACTTTACACTTTACACTCCACGCTTTCTACTTTACACTCCTCACTCCACACTTTACACTCCACACTTTACACTCCACACTCTACACTTTACACTCCACACTCCACACTCTACACTCCACACTTTACACTCCACACTCCACACTCTACACACCACACTCTACACTTTCCACTCCACACGCTACACTCTACACTCCACACTCTACACTTTACACTCTACACTTTACACTCTACACTTCACACTCTACAATTTACAAACTCCACACTCCACACTTTGCACTTTACACTCCTCACTCTACACTCTACACTCCACACTCCACACTCCACACTCTACACTCCACACTCTACACTTTCCACTCCACACTGCAGACTGGTATCAAGGGAAACATGCACAAGACTGTTCAAATAGACGATTGCAGAAAGGTATTGTGCGTCACTTCATAACCATGTGTTTTGACATCTGTACCATTAACATACGTGTGAGCATTCGGGTTCGTGGGCTTCATCTTGTTTTTTCTAGCTTAATCTTTTCCCTTGTTCCCCGGAATGAGCCTGGCTGTCAAACATCTCCAAGAAGGGTTTTTTGTTGGGCTACTTAGTTAAGTTCTGTGTTCAGTTTTATTTGTTTTTTCCATGTTTTTTTCCTCGTTTCCATGGTGGGATCCTTGCATTTTCTGAAGCAGCCCTTCAGCCCGAAAACGAGACCAGATGTGACATCCTCATACTGTAGGCTCAGTGCCCATTGGTCCCAACTATGTGTGATTCCCCTGTAAGCCATGGTTTATAGGGGCTGTCTATTATATTTTCATATTAGGAGGAATGGATTAACAAACTCTGCCGTCTCAGAGGTCTCAAATAGCTGCTGCTGCTCTTTTGTAGTTGTCTTCTTCAATTCCTGAAATCTTCTCTGGTAGACAAACCTGGAATTGGGAAATGCCCTTCACATGCAATTTATATCAATTTATTTGGGTATGGCTCAAAATCCTAGTACCGGTTTTTACGCCAAAACGCTTGCTTATCATGGATGTTCACCCGATGGCTCCGAAGGTACCAACTGACCCAGAAAATTGGTCGCGAAAATTGGACATTTCACATCATTAAACCATTTCAATTCGGGGACCATCCGTACCCATTTCTATATTCCCAGAATTGCATGAAGGATGAAGTAGAACTGGATAGCCTTTGGTAAACTTCCTGGTGCATAAGTTTACCGTATGTTTACCATGATTTCCAGTTTCGATTTTCCCTTCAACCAATCCAATGATAGATGGTTAATCCACAGTTTTAGTGGTGAAACTCCAGGCAGATCTCACCAGAGGCGGGGCGACGGAGGGGCGAAGACAGAGGGAACCCCACTGCAATCGGGTGGTTACTTTCAGTATTATATACATTATATAATGCAAAAATGTACATGAATTGTACATGTATCTGTATATATATATATGTATATAATTGTATATGTATATATATGTGTACACAGTATATATCATCATATTTTATCTATATGATTAAATGCACGTAGTTTTCAACCCACAAATTTGCAGTAATCGATCCAGTTTCTGTGGAGAACCTGGAAACCCCATTAATATCTATGACACCCTCCAGAGCCAGTTTTTTTTTTTAGGGGGATTTACACATATTTGTAACCATACAATGCGGAAGAATGCGGGAAATGGGATGAGAAACCAACAAATGCAGTGGTTAAAGATGCTATGGTAGCTCATGGTAGCTCTATCCCCTGTCCATGTGATATGTGGTCACTTGATCAGGTGAACTTCTTCTTTTGCTCCAGCCTTGCGATAGCACCAAGTCAGAGGAAGCAGTCAACCGTTGGAAGTTTGGATGTTGAACTTCTAGCGTAACAAGTATGATTCTGTTTTGATCGCGCATAAATGTACAAGCTACTGTGCCATTTGTTATTCATGTTGTTTAGCTTCCGGTATTCACCATTTGATTGCAGTAGACTTGAAGATAACCTCTTAAACACTGCCAGATCTGCCCGCAACCCACAGATGCCAGATCTTCAATTTTGGAAATTACTTTTCCATCATGCATTCAAGAACACCTTTTCCCGAACCCGAGATTTGGTCGATACATCTTTGCGATTTTCACCAGCAGACTTTTTCGCCTGTCTGTTTCATGCTGCAATGGAACCAGACCAATAAACTGGACATGATCCACAAGAATCGTTTTGCAGCCCCACCATCGCATGAGTGCCTGCGATGATGACGAGGAGGAGGACAGGCTTGGAGAACGCGTTTGTGTCACATGCACGTTGTATCGCATTCACAGTATCGCATGTGCCCGAGTTGTTAACGCTGGGTTTTTGAGATTCTTGGAGATGTTCAAGGTTTGATTGCATTGTCTCTAAACTCGGAATCCCCAAATTCCCTGGTAGATTTCATCATTCTCCTCATCAAGATTGCCATTTTGGGGCACCATTTTGACACACCCCCAATAGGCGTCCACAAGACCCAAACCTGACGTAGCGTCCACAACGTCGCGTGACCACTCCCTGGATTTCGTCGCATCCAGATGGATGGTAGTTGGATGAGCATCCCACTTACCCTTCGGTAATCTAACATCGCTATGGAACACATTCATATTTTAATAGGTAAATATAGGTAAATAATCACCTAGAATGCCAAACTGTAAGAAATTACCAGAGGGTTTCATAGGTTTGCTTATCCCATTAGTAATTTTTTGTCGGAACTTGGTGGGTGAAACACGGTCAAAGCAGCAACAAATTTTTCGGATGGCTGCGATTTTCATGCAGCTATCCACGGTGGCTCAGTATTCTATCTCTCTGAAAAACAACTTATAGTCATTCAGTACTATTCATTGTAGTGCTGTCCCACTTATTAACTTCGGGGACTATCCCCACTGTTCCCATTCAAGTGCAATTTCCACAGCAGCAGTTTGTTTTGAGGTTAGTTTGGGGATGAGGATTCCCCCTACATTACATCTTGGGGATTGCCAGAATCCATGCTGGGAATCCCCATTTACAGATCTATCTCATTCAGTTGATCTGAAGCGCAGATAATCCAAGTGACTTGTCACTATTTGTTTATTGTAAGAGAAATTCAATAGATAGGTGTATCTTGATGTATCTAGCCCGACATTCATGAACAATAATACGTGTATGATTTATACACGTATATAATATAATTGCATTTAATTTCATATAATTGCATATAATTGCAGATCCATTACGTACAGCTTTGCCTTCATCAATTAAATAGAACTAGACACTATTTACATCTATTACATATGATTATACATCTATCACATCTTAGTATGGAACAGCAGGCTACCAGCTTGCACATATATATATATATATATATATATATCCAACTGGGATGGCCAACACGAAAGTCGGTGGCGAACGTCAGTTCCCAAGTCACAATGATTCAAGGCTATGGCTACACGCTATCCCCTAACACGGCAAGGCGGTGTTCTGTTCCAACAGTAACCTGTTTTCCTCGGGCATCAAATGACTTCGAAATACAGCCATGGTTTGGACTGTATAAGACAAGTGTTCAATCACTTGCATCCCCGCCACTCCGGACTTGGAACTTTCAAAACAAAACAGGGCCACCAGCCATCCCATTGTGGCATGAGTATTGGTGTGCACTTGTGTGAACTTGTGTGTGTTTGTGTGCACCGTTGACTTGTTGGAGAACATCGAGACCTTCTTGTCGCCTCTTGCGAGCTGACCACATCTGATCATCGCTAACCAGATGCCATTGAAAATGGAGGTTATAGTACAGCTGAAGTTCCTTAGCTTGACCCTTAGTTAAGGCATTGCCAATATGTGCTTCGCTGTGAACCCATCGCAACTGCAAGTCAGTGACTCTCTGTAAGTGTTTCAAACACAAAGTTCAAGGTCAGTTTTTCTTTCAGCTCCCTTTATTGCCAGTTCATC
>CAMXCT020001039.1:52151-122151 GCA_947184155.2 Cladocopium goreaui
GTTGGACATTTTTTTTGTTGGGTATTGCCAGGGTTTCAAACCGGTTACCCCGAAAACTATCATTGCGCTTAGTTGCACGGTGCTTTGTTTTGGGACCCAGTTTGAAACCATGAATAGGGATATTTGACATACTGAGGAGAATAAGATAATGGTGATGGGATGATATGATGGAATAACATAGTGGAATAGTATAGTTGGAGAATAAAAGGCATATGTAATAATGAGATAATGGGTGCGTATAGAGCCAATCATTGATTGGGAAACAACCCTCTGGTATCAAGATAATGAGGAAACTTATGGGTTTCAATAGGAACGAGACCCCATTCCTGCTGGTTCAAATGTTTACGTTTCCAGCAAAAGATGCGTGCTGGTCTGATACTAATTTTGTTCTTTTCCTCAAACATCCTATGTTGACCGCTGTGGTAAGGAAATTGACCAACACAAACAAGGAAGGCAAACCAATCATACTTCGGAATGCAGATAGAACAGCTGCGAGAAGTGAGTAGAAGTCATGGTCCCTTACACCACCAACCCCCAACAGATAGAAGAGTAGTACATGATTATTTTGGATGATCCGACCCGCTTGATATAGGACCCTACAAAAGCTGGGTTTGTGGGATAATTGTTCATGATTATCATGGGAAGGGATTGTTCCGAGGATCCTACCACTCAGAGATTGCATGAGATTGCTTCAAGTAATCATCATCGCCCAGTAGTTGGTTGTCCCAACTACCCAACTGCTTCAATTTCCCTATGGTTTCTGGTCTCTAGCCAGTTATTTTTTCGGGTGATCTCCAAGGCATGACCAGTGCCTGACCAGTCACGAATATCTAACCCAGACCGAGGGAAATCACCGGCAACGGGGGCGATTTGTTCTGCCGGAATGATATCTCCATTTGCCCAGATTCATTTCATATATAACATAATGCAACATACCGTATCTTGTTGTTTTCAGCCATGGCTTTACTTTTGATTCCTGCATACAATCAGTTTGCTTTGTCAGAAAACCTCTTGCAAATATTTGGGAAATGTAGGTGTGGGTTCAACATGGTAATTATCTGGTTTTCACACCAAAGTAGCTTGTAGATGTTGATAGCCATCCCCCACTTCAAATGAAACATAATGAATATGGACCAATCCCCATGTCTCATGTTTGACACGAAACCTCCAGACTCCACTAACATCTCTCGCCTGCATTCAACGCAGTCGTTCGGCTCAGCTTCCACCTTGACAAGGGCGCAGCCGGCAAAGCCTGGTGGCCCTGAACAAAAGAGGTCGATGTCAAAAAGTGATGCTGGCGGTTATGTAGAGCCAAGTCGTGGCTCAGATTTAATCGATCTGTTTGTACAATGCCTGAATGGTGATGGATGCATGTTGAAGCTCAGTGGTTCCTGCACTGGTTTGGAAGTGTACCGAATGGTTTCAAAGCAGCTTCCGCAGAAAAAAGGTGCACAAATCACCCTGCATCACCTGGACTTATCTCTGATACTACACAAAGAATTGCATGCACAAGGCATCATCGGCAAGGCTGCAACACTCTCGTGCACTTTTGTCCCAACAGATCTCTATGCTGCGTGGTGTACTGTCCAAGGTTTGCCAGTCTCTCAGGGAGAGCTTGCACTAGCGGGAGTGACGCGGATAGAAGGTTCCAATCTCACAAAGTATTTGCACCATCTCCCAGAAAGCCTGGAACACTTGACCTTTGGAAGTGAGTTTAACCACAGCCTGGAAGGAGTGACCCTGCCAAGCAGTCTTCAGACCTTGACATTTGGCACGCTATTTCGCCAGAGGCTGGAAGGAGTGACCTTGCCAAGCAGTCTTCAGACCTTGACATTTGGCGACGCATTTAACCAGAGCCTGAAAGGAGTGACCTTGCCAAACAGTCTTCAGACCTTGACATTTGGCAGGGCATTTAACCAGAGCCTGGAAGGAGTGACCTTGCCAAGCAGTCTTCAGACCTTGACATTTGGCAGGGCATTTAACCAGAGGCTGGAAGGAGTGACCTTGCCAAGCAGTCTTCAGACCTTGGCCTTTGGGTCTCAGTTTGAGCAGAGCCTGAAAGTAGTGACGATGCCAAGCAGTCTTCAGACCTTAACTTTTGGCACTGGGTTTAAGCAGAACCTGGAAGCTGTGACCTTGCCAAGCTGTCTTCAGACCTTGACATTTGGCAGGGCATTTAACCAGAGGCTGGAAGGAGTGACCTTGCCAAGCAGTCAGAGCTTGACATTTGGCGATTGGTTTAACCAGAGCCTGGAGGGAGTGACCTTGCCAAGCAGTCTTCAGAGCTTGACATTTGGCACTGGGTTTAAGCAGAACCTGGAAGCTGTGACCTTGCCAAGCTGTCTTCAGACCTTGACATTTGGCAGGGCATTTAACCAGAGGCTGGAAGGAGTGACCTTGCCAAGCAGTCAGAGCTTGACATTTGGCGATGCATTTAACCAGAGGCTGGAAGGAGTGACCTTGCCAAGAAGTCTTCAGTCCTTGACATTTGGCAGTGGGTTTAAGCAGAACCTGGAAGTTGTGACCTTGCCAAGCAGTCTTCAGACCTTGACATTTGGCGGGGCATTTAACCAGAGCCTGGAAGGAGTGACCTTGCCAAGCAGTCTTCAGACCTTGGCCTTTGGGTCTCAGTTTGAGCAGAGCCTGAAAGGAGTGACGATGCCAAGCAGTCTTCAGACCTTAACTTTTGGCACTGGGTTTAAGCAGAACCTGGAAGCTGTGACCTTGCCAAGCAGTCTTCAGACCTTGACGTTTGGCGGGGCATTTAACCAGAGGCTGGAAGGAGTGACCTTACCAAGCAGTCTTCAGACCTTGGCCTTTGGGTCTCAGTCTGAACAGAGCCTGAAAGGAGTGACGATGCCAAGCAGTCTTCAGACCTTGACATTTGGCGATGCATTTAACCAGAGCCTGAAAGGAGTGACCTTGCCAAGCAGTCTTCAGACCTTGACATTTGGCATGGCATTTAACCAGAGGCTGGAAGGAGTGGCCTTGCCAAACAGTCTTCAGACCTTGACATTTGGCAGGGCATTTAACCAGAGCCTGGAAGGAGTGACCTTGCCAAGCAGTCTTCAGACCTTGACATTTGGCGACGCATTTGACCAGAGCCTGGAAGGAGTGACCTTGCCAAGCAGTCTTCAGACCTTGGCCTTTGGCTCTCAGTTTGACCAGAGCCGGGAACAAGTGACCTTGCCAAGCAGTCTCAAAAGCTTTAGCCAGCGTTCGGTGTTGGTGAGCAGCACGTGATCTGTTTTTGATTGAAGGAGATGTGAGGATTTATTGTGATATTCTGAGGATTTTTCTCTTTGAGTTGCGTATGCCCGTTGCTGGTCCAAAACATGGAATGAATCGGGGTCAGACTTGTGGCAGAGAAGGATGGTATACCATGGTCAGAAAATGTCAGAAAGTCGCGCGGATTGGGGCTAGTTCGTTTTGAGGTAAAGCCAAAAAATAATATCCCCATTGGCCCATTTGGGGTTCCTTGTTGGTTATACAGCGATGCTTACAACGACCCGCATTTATGGCTGGCAGGGATCGTGAACACGTTGGGGGCCATACCACATCAACCAGAACGGACCAGATACCATGGGGTCATGGAAGCCCACTTCCCTGGGCTCGTATCCAATAGCTAATATGGTAAAAACAAACGAAACTTATCTGGATGGATTACAGCCACCAACTTAGATGTTTAGGCTAGGCTGCTTGGGATTAGATGGGTTTACCTTACCATACAACGTACACTACATTTTTTTTGCACAGGATCTAAAAGCCACTAAGTTATTAATACGTACTTGTTAGTCAGTCTATCCATGACTAGCCTATTCTTACTATATTAATATAACATAATTATAGAATGTACGCACGAGGTTTTTATTCGCTTGGGGCTCCAAATGGCCGCTTCTTGTGGCCCCCTGATTTGCTCAACCACCAAGCAGTCTCCGGTGCTTCATCAGCTCAAAAACCATCTGCCGACTGGGATCCCGCGTGAGCGTTGTGCATTTTTGTTGTATTCCAGTTTCTGGGAGGACATGTGTTTTATGTGGTTTTGCAATAGACTTGATGTAGATTCATGGGTGGCCTTTCTTCCATATCTACGTTTTTTCTACGTGAAAATTTATTGGAGAGCAACTGTTCCACTCGGACATCGCAATGGAACATTTCAATGCCCATATATGGATATATATGGTGGATTTCCCAGCCAGCCATGTTTGATTACGGAGGGTAACCATTATTCAGAACTATTCACTATGATCAGCCATTAATCCCTTCCCCCTAATACTAATCCTCCCCAAATAATAAGCACCTTAGGTAGTTTTTATTATTAGGGGGGTATTTATTATTAGGGAACCTTATTAATAAATTGAACCCCTTAATTAAAAAAACACTTTTTGTTTCGATTTCAAAATCAATTAAATTTCCCTATATAACGCAGTTAAAGTATTGCCAAAAATTGGATTTCGAAGCGGACCCTATTAATAAATTGAAACCCTTCATTAAAAAAGAAAAACTATTTCTTTCGATTTCAAAATCAATTAAATTTCCTTATATAACGCAATCAAAATATTGCCAAAAATTGGATTTCGAAGCGGACCTTATTGATAAATTGAAACCCTTAATAAAAAAGACAATTTTTTTCGATTTCAAAATCAATTAAATTTCTTTATATAACGCAATTAAAAATTGCCAAAAATTGGATTTCGAAGCGGACCCTATCAATAAATTGAAACCCTTAATAAAAAAACTAAATTTTCACGGACCCTAATAATAACACCCCGGGGTTAACTAGTGTTTATTATTAGGGGGCGAAACCCACAAATGGTAGCTTATTTTTAGATTGTTTTCTAAAGGGGATCAATTAAAAGTCAAATTGGCCAACCTGAAATTTTCCAAAATTAGAGATGGACCCTAGTTTTTATTATTTGGGGGGGTTAGTAATAGGGGAAGGGATTACTAACTGATCACTGTTGACCATTGAGAGTCAACCATTATCAACCATAGTTATTAGTTATTAGCCATCGTTAACTAGGATTAGCTACCACCATTAACCCGCCATCAACCATAATTCAACTAGGTTTATTAGTTATTCACCACCAGAAAAACCACCAGAAAAACCCACCATCCCCAGGCAGCACTGCTGCTTTGCATCACCTTGGGCCTTGACACCCCGCTGCGGGAAGCCCCGCGTGCGCTGGTGTTCTTGGAGGCGCGGTGTGTGGGTCGAATTGGATGGTATATCATGGAGATTTATAATTGGATGGTAAATCCGAATCACCAGTTGAAAACGGTGGTAAACATCCCATTATTTACCCTCTGGTTACTTAACATAGCCATGGAAAATCACCATGCTATTAATAGGTAAACCATCTATTTCTATGGGCGATTTTCCATGGCTATGTTAAATAACCAGAGGGTAACTATATTTTAACTAATTATATTTTAAGCCATGACTAAGATGAATGTTAACTATGTTAACTATCAACAGATGGTGATATTTTTTGTTGACAATGTTGATAAATGATGGCTGGCTGATGAGTTGGAGGATGAGTTGGTATCCAATGTCTTGGTGATGATCATCCACAATTGGGAATCCCGCTCTCAACCAACTGGTATGATGGAATGACACAGGGTTTTGAACACATTGTGACAGGGGTGAAAGATGGCAAACGTGACCTTGGAACTAGGGGGGAAGTGCACGTTTTGAATGAGTGATCTAGAGAGAACTGGGAAAAGCATCGCTATTTTTAGCACATATCACATATCTGATTCTTTTGGTTGATAGATACATAAAATATAAGGGATCCTATAGAATGGATTGAAATTATGGATTGCAATCGGGTTCTGGATTGAACATCGACATAGGTCTGGTTTGATGGTCCGATCTAAGCTACCAACACTGGCGGAGCCACTCTTCCATGCACTGCAAGTACAGTACCAAAATGACGGCAGAGTGACGACATTTCAGAATTTTTTTGCATGGTATTCTTATGTATGTTTCCTGAATTCATGCCATTTTTGGAGGACATTTTTCTGGAACATACAGTAGACCTTATGACTCAGACCTTATGAACAGGACAGATAGGGATCTTGTTGAGTAACATAGATGTGGACTATATCTACTTCGCTGGCCGACTCCTGCGGTTTCTCCAATCTTTTTCAGGGCTTCGTCACTGCATCTCTAGTGGTGGAAGTGGCCCTGCGTGCCATCGTGCAAGGCCAGTGTCGATGTTTGTTGATCCGGTGTAAACAGCCAGGGTTAAAGCTGAGTTCTAGTCCCGGGAGTTGCTTTGTTGAGAGGGGTCATTTCTTGCGTGCGACAGATGCATTCGAAAAGAATCGACTGAGGAATCAAAAGACCAAGTATTGGCACTTGGTCCATCTTGGCCCCACCTTTCACAAGCTAATCGACATGAAATCCAAAGATGGCCGTGTGGAAATAGATATCATATAGATGTATATGCATATATATATATATTATCATAAAGATATCATATAGAAATATGGATATCATATCTTTATATCGGATATCATTCATGGCTTGACGGAAGCCGTTTGGCGCTTTTTTGCGCAGGTGAAAATTACCTGAAATCCTGGCATCGAGCTCAGCTGAAATCTGTGGCAGCTTGAACGGTTGAATGTCGACCTAGCCTTACCTAGCCCAGTCTTTGTGGCAGGGATAGGATAAAAAAATCCAACTCAGACATACTCAGACTAAACCAGTTCTTCAATGTAGGTGTTCAATGTAGGTATGTAGAAAAAAGTGTACCCCCCAAATCCCCAATTTTTTATCACCATTTCCACATCAAAATTGCAATCTTGGGTGGTACACCGCATTTTCAGACACACCTGCAGGATCCTGCAGTCTCATGAACTATTTTTTATGGTTAAATCAAGTTAAGTTTCATGTGAAATCCTATATTCTCAGACAGACCTATTTAATTAGTCTGGTTGGTGGTTTCAAACATTTTTTATTTTCCATAATATATGGGATAATCCTTCCCATTGACTAATATTTTTCAAGATGGTTAAAACCACCAACCAGTAGTTGTTCCAAAGCGCCGCATGTTTTTCACTGCAGGTGGAACGCCATTGACTGCAGTGTGGCATTTGTGAGCAGCGGTTTTTCGGGATGCACCAGTTGCGAATGGTGGGCTGGTGAACTGTGGATGGACAAGCCATCCTGCACCAGTTGGTAACTGGTAACTATTGGCATACTATTGGTAACTACTACCAAATGGTGAAGGATTTCTTCCATCCACAGTATGTATCATATTTCGGTATATGACCAAAAAAGAATTTTTGAGCGTGTCTGAAAGTGGGGACCAAAAGAACAAATGGGAATTATATTCGTGGGATTTTGGTGGTATTCGTACCCTATTTTTAGATGAACCATATGTCCGCATGTTTTTCTTTACTTTTTGCATGGCTATGTTGTGGTATACTGAGCAGCCTCAATTTGAAACTGTGACGACATGCCTTTTTGGGGCCAGATTTTTGGCCTTGCGTCGTCCAAGGTTTGTTCTTCTTTGCGGCCGGACAGCCTGGGATGAAATGGTGTGTGGAACATGGTTTTCATCGTTCATTCTTCCAAGGTGAGATGTTCCTGCTTGAACAATTACTAGATTCGTACACTTTCATACATATTCGTACCCATTCGTACTTTTTGCTTGAGCTTATCCATGGAAGTGTCGTCTTGGAACCCAGGTTCCATGGATTGTGAAGTCGGTCACAGGGTCCTATTGACCAGCAGATTGTTTCTGACGGTCACAACATCCCGAGTTGCGTTGGATCTAAAGACTTGAACTATGTATACTGAAGCCATCTTTTCGTGGTCTACTCCCCGTTGGTTGACCAGCGAAAAAAAAGCGTTTTGCTGATGGTGAGCTCTCCCTTCTTATCAACCCCTTATGATTCCCTGATGTTTATCTCAGTTTTGATGAAATTCACCAGTTCATCCCAGTTCTGAATTGCCCGTTTTTAAAACAACAAATGGTTTTTCCACCCTATAAATAATATAGGATTAATAAACATAAATAAACCATCTATCAACTGGTGCAGGATTTCGCAACCATCCACAGCATTTTTCAGCAATTTTAAAGCATATGAAGTTCATCTAAGAAGTGATTTCCTTTTGATCCCACAGCTCCCCCTGAGCACCCCCAGGCTCCAAGGGCCAGCGACGAGGCGCAGAAGGAAGACGTGGAACTCAGCCAGTCCTGACGCTGAAGGGCGGATCCCATGGGGTTTTTGACGAAAGATGGGTCTCGAAAGTCTCGAACTACCATTTTTAAAGGGATCTGAATGGATTTTAGATGATTTTAATGGATTATTATCAATATTATATAATCAATGTAATCATCAAACATGAATAGTGATTTCTTGAAGTCAAGAGTTCATCAGCAAAACATGCTGGATTTTTTTAGCATATTCAGCCAATGAGTGATGGAGTTTTTTTCTAAAAGTTTGAGATTTAACACCATCAAAGTGGTGATGAAAAACTGCGAAACATGCTGGATTTACCATGAAACATTGTGACTTCGCCATGGGTTTAACCATGAAAAAGGTGATTGTATCATTGACATATGGAGGATTTAACCATCAAGAAAACTATCAACAATGTTGATGTATGAGATAAAGTGGGAGAAAAACAGCAATATGATATTTGGGTTTATCTGAAATGGGGTGAGCGCAATTTTAATATGAAAAATGATGATAAACCATGATAAACCATTGGATTTTTAAGGGCTACACGATTCTGAATGATATTTTTTCACAGACCAAAAAATTGAACACCTAGTGGTAATCTGGTGTAATCTATGGTAACTGGATTAGCAATTTATTGCAAAAAACCTATGGGAAAACCACGGTTAAATCACCATGACTTCTCAGGTCCTGCTTTTCGGACTTAGAAAGTTTTTTAAACGATGGGGCACAATCACCCAAGGAAAAAACATGGATGTGGTTCAGCCAACTACAACTATAATAGAAGATATATAGAAAACATATATACATATAATATGTTTTTTTTACTTCTTTCAGGCAAATCACAAAAGAAAAAAGGTCAAAGTGTTGCTGATGATACCTCTATCATTCGAAGAATCACCGGATTCTGGTTGGCAGCGTGGATGCCACTGAGGTCGCTGGTGATGGCGCGGGTGATTTTCCAGTTTGCACGGGTGCTTCTGATCGTCGGGGACGCTCAGTTTCTTCAACCTGACGATGATCTGAATGGGAATCCAGCCCAGATCATCCACCATGATGGCATAGTGACCTGCATGAAGTGGTGTTTTTTCCCCACCTGCCAGGTGAGGGTTGTTAGATTTTATGTCAGTTGCCTCCTCCTCCTCCTTCTCCTCCTCCTTCTCCTCCTCCTCCTCCGCCTCCTCCTGCCTCGTCCTCCTCTCCTCCTCCTCGTCCTCCTCGTCGTCCTCGTCGTCCTTGCTCAACTGCGACCCGCGATCCACAGTGTTCTCTGCCGGACCTCAACCACGACCATCCACGCCCAGTGTTCCCTGCCGGACCTCAACCACGACCACCCACGCCCAATGTTCCCTGCCGGACCTCAACCACGACCATCCTCGCCCAGTGTTCCCTGCCGGACCTCAACCACGACCATCCACGCCCAGTGTTCCCTGCCGGACCTCATGTAGGAAGATATGGGACAAGAATGTGCAGAAGAAAGTTAGAAAGAATGTCAGAAAGAAGTCAGAAGATATGCCAGAAGATATGCCAGAAGATAGAATGCCAGAAGATATGCCAGATAGATGCCAGAAGATATGCCAGATAGAATGCCAGAAGATTTGCCAGATAGAATGCCAGAAAATATGCCAGAAGATATGCCAGATAGATATGCCAGAAGATATGCCAGAAGATATGCCAGAAGATATGTCAGAATATATGCCAGAAGATATGTCAGATAGAATGCCAGAAGATATGTCAGAATATATGCCAGAAGATATGCCAGATAGAATGCCAGAAGATATGTCAGATATGCCAGAAGATATGCCAGATAGAATGCCAGAAGATGCCAGATAGAATGCCAGAAGATATGCCAGATCATATGCCAGAAGATATGCCAGATAGAATGTCAAATAGAATGTCAGAAGATATGTCAGATAGAATGCCAGAAGATTTGCCAGTAAGAAAATGTATAAATGTCATGGTGGGGATCACACGAAGTAAAGTAATTTGTTTTTTTCTTGGGGGGGAGACTTTACAATAGACCCTGAAAGTAGTAATTAAATAGCTCGTTTTTGGTGGAGATTGATCTTCCAACCCTCTATTTAAATACTATTGGGCAGGGGTCTATGTTCCTTTCTGGAAGGTAAATGGACCAGACATGTTCCGGGAGCCTCTCGAAGGGAGGCCCAGCAGTTTCAAAATCACCATTTGGTTGTTGATGATAAGCGATTGGAGATTTGTTCCCGCAGGTTTTGGACACTGCTGAAGTAGTGTTTTCCAGGTCCTGTCACTAAAACATTGGATGTCCAATGGATGTCCGGATTTTTGCACCTGCTTACAGCTGCTGATCAATTGTTGATGAAAGCAGACATGACTATGGACTTTGGCTCGAAAGTAGATTGCCAACCCCCACAATTTGATATGACTTGACATTGAAATCTTGAAACAACTGTAGGAAGTGGCCGCCAAATGATAGGTAAGCTGGTTGAAATAACTAGGAATACGATGGGATGCATGCTGAAGATTGATCATTATAGTTAACTATGATTAAGCATATTACAGTTGCTGTAACCACATTATTAGCCATGCGTCACTACAATTACTTGTAGCCATTACCAACCAATATTAACGATGATTACCCATATTATTAACATTTGTTAACCACACTTAAATATAATTATAGCGCAGAGATCTATGATCGGACCTTCATCATGTTTTTTTCCCCAGGCGTCTCACGCGCGGCGTGCCGGGAAGATGCAAGAAGAGGTGTCCTTCGCCAACGTCACGGAAATGTCTGGGACTCCCGGGCCAAGTGCAGGGCCAAAAAAAACACCATCACGACTGCAGGTGTCCTAAAATTGGGATACCCCGTATCCAACTTTGAATACCTTCTGGTTATTTAACATAGCCATGGTATAGATGGCCCGAATCGAAATAGATGGTTTACCTATGAATAGCATGGTGATTTTCCATGGCAAACCGTTAAATAACCAGATGGTATATCATATTGCACTCAGGGTTACTTAAATGGGCGATCCCCTGGACAATCCTCCATTGATTAACGGAATCCATGGGGGAATCTCCTCCAGAACTGGGCGATCGAAGTTATGTGACACCAATGGCCATGTCGAACAGAGGCACTGGTGAAAGCCCATAGATCCCATAGATCTACCCAGCAATGCTGGTGATATGTTTAAATAAATTATCCGTTAGAATTCTTTCGATGTTCCAAACGTGAAACATGTTGGGATATTCTGGCTAGTTACTACGTGCAAGTTTCCTAGTATATTTTTTATTTCGGGGATATTCTATGAAGATCTTCCAGGCAGTCGGCCAGGATTTGTTGAATCCTCAACGCTGAGGCTGGAATTTACCGACATTCAGGATTTTGACTTTACTCTCCTGAAGCAGGTGGGAATTTCGGGAAGAGGCCAGCAAGGGAAGCTGGGGATGCCCAAAGATTGAAAGCATGGGTATCTAAACATATCTAAGCAACATATTCCTGTAAAATCCTGTAAACATGTGTCTGATGTTGGTTGCTTGGTGAACCAATTTTCGACTTGAGGAGGTGCAAGACCGACATCGCAAAGACGACTTCGGCTTGTGAGCAACGACGCCAAAACGCGCTCGAGGATCGACGCCAGTGATGCGGATGAAGCTGTCGTGGAAAATGGAAGATGGCGGCAGTGGATCAACCTATGACAAATGCAGATCTAACATGATCTAATCATTAGATGTCAGGAACTCAAACTGCATACATTCCTACAATATACAATTCCTATATATACATATATTCGAAATCAAAGCCAAGTATTTGGTCCATTCAACTAGAACTCTAGCGGGTTCGGTGGCTTTGTTTTGGGGCCCCAGTTAAAATCATGAATCTGGGGATCTCCCTTGAACAAAATACAGTTTTGTTTTGCTGCACAGATCGGGCCCAACAAGAATCATTAGACATTACCCAAACCATCCTGGAGTTTTAACCTAAGAATTTGGAAAACTAGCTGCAAAGTTCAAGGTTCAAAGTTGCTCTGCGATTCGGCTCGGGCCTTCGGGCCTTCCAGCCCCGAAAGACGAACTCCGCGCCGTTCCCGAACAAAAAGCGCGGAGCTCTTGGGCGGTTCCCTTGTGATGAGCACCTCGGCATCATCATCATCATCATCCTCATCCTCATCCTCATCATCATCATCATCATTATCATCATCATCATCATCATCCTCATCCTAAGAAATATAATATATAACATATAATGAATAAATATATAAATCAATATAAATAATTATAATTACATTCAAATAAATACAAATAAATATAAATAACTATAAATAAATATAAATAAATATAAATGAATATAAACAATTAAAAATAAATATAAAAACATATAAATACATATACATTATATTATAGTATATTTCTCATAAGTCATAATTAGCATTGTCACTATCATGATATGAATTCTCAGTTCGATGATTTTCTTCCGCTAGGCCCATCCTTCGACGCTGCGAAGGGGGTCACGGCGACCGCGCGGGCGACGGCATGATTTTGATGGTGGAGTGCAACAGATTGGGTGATAGGTGGGGTTATCCCGCCAAAAATCCCCAAAATCCGCTGGATATATCATGATATATCAACCATATATAGCTGAGATATCTACCATAGGTTTATAAACCAGCTGATATATCATGGCTACTTATATTCCATCATCCTTTTGACTTAAAAAGCCGGACAATGTGGTATTTTCTGCAGACAGAAACCATCGAAAGTGAAAGGTCCATTCGGATTCGCCGCAATGCCGCGGTTCAGTGACCATGGCGGAGGGTGTGATAGCATCTTAGCATCATCATAGTATCTAAGTGTCAAGGAATTTCAATTGGCATCAGTGATGATCCAGATCCACACCTTCTGCTTTTTCCATTTTTTCCTGTTTGAGTTCAGAACTGTTTCTTTTTTCATGCTTGGCATCTAGCCGAATCAGCATCCAAAGCAAACTCACAAGCCACAGTTTTTCAACAGCTCTTTCAACAACATCATAAACCACGGCCATTGGCGATCGGACATTTCGCAGGGACACCCAGTGATCTCCAGATTTCTGGGGATGACCATCATCACAGATGGGCTATGTGCAATCTATGTGGACGTTTCCTGAAATGGGGATACGCCTAAATCATCCATTTATAGATGTTTTTCTCCATTATAAACCAACCATTTTGGGGATCCCCCATTTATGGAAACCCCCATGTGTAACCATGCGCTTTTTGTCAGTGTACATTACTGCGGTGAATTCAGCCTGTGAAGACCAGGCGGATCAAATTTGGATTGTAATTTGGTGGTTTCACGTATTCGCAAGTATACCAACAAATGCGATGACGATCCCACTACTATCCCCATGACTGACTTGTTTTGCTCGACCTCCAATCAGCCAAGCAAATGGAGGACCCGGGCTACATGGACAGCCATCACTAGAGAAGAACCATGAGATAGGATGATTTTTCGTGTCCAGCCTTTGGCACAAAGCCATTTTCACCATTTTCATCAAACCCTCTTGCAACCAGACAGATCAGACAGGAACGATCGATTTCAGAGACAGTTTGTGGGAAATTTGAGGCCCCAAACGGAATACCCTCACCAGATGCCGGTGCAAAAATTGGCATCCATTTCCGAGTTTCTTTTGATCCGGACACTTTGAGAGCAAAGCATCTCCCAAAAACATGGTCCCACGTCTATCATCTTCAACATCTTCTGTTCACTTCTAAGGTCGTCCAATGATCATCAATGATCCAATCTGATCCAATCTGATCCAATCTCATCCAATCTCATCCAATCTGATCCAATGGACGATGATGTGATTGGGACCCCCGCACTGAGATGACGCTCCCCGCGGCGCAAGGTCAAGATGGGGCAGATATGTAGGGCGGCCAAGACTTGGATCTCAGGGCGATCGACCCGACCCGGTCAACGTTGACAGAACTATAGAAATCACCATTTTGACATAGGGAAAATCAACTTTAAATGGGGTATCTTCAATAGCTAAGTGTTAAATTATCAGAGGGTAAATCTAATCTGTTCAAACCATTGCTGATCGATCAACTGGAAAGGAGAGCTAAGCTCAGGGATTGGTACCTGCAGACAAGATGAATCCTTTTTTGTGAATCCGTCCCTAAAACATCGCCATTTTGGAGGAATTCCCCTTTTCAGATACACCCTGTTGACTTTCGTATTTTTCAGAGGGGCTCAAACCACAAATGCAGTTTTCAGAATTCCGGAACTATCCAGAATATGTAGAAGTCAGTTTTTGGTATTGAATGATGGGTCCAATTGTCTTTCACAACTTAAAACAGTTGGATAAAAACTATCATTATCTATCATCCATCACCAAACAGTTTTCAACTTAAAACAGTTGGGTAAAAACATGTAAAAACGATCATCTATCACCAATCAGTTTTGGAATGTTTTGGACATCAGATATCATCGGGCCGATCGGGCAGGTTGTGCAGAGGAGAAGAAGAGCCAGGTGCTGCGCCGATGTGTTACCCGGGTACTAATCATCCGTTTAGATCCGTTTAGGGGGTAACCCCCATTTCCGGAAATCCCCCAAAAAGAGGGGACACATGAGACATATATGTCCGGTTTTAGCCCTTTTTTTTTGCGCATGAAAAGAACCATGGATCGTTCATAATTGTTTCATTAAATCAATCCATCATCCATCCATGTGAAATGCCTTGGAATCTCAGAATATCTTGCCATTGCCTACAAACCATACAATCATCCCCGCGAACAGAGAACATCAAAACCATGACCAAAACAAGTGCAACGATGCGAAAATCAATCTTATTGCATATAATTATAGTTAGTACATGTTAGTACATGTTAGTACATTTTGTTGATCTATGTTGGTTCGTTTTTGTTGTTCCGCATGTTTGTTGGTTTGATCGATCATACTTTTTTCAGCAATCTTCAGGGCGGAAATACAGTGGAGGTCGAGGTGCCCGGGTGGGAACGGATTGGCTCAGACATGGGATATAGCCCAAGTCATTTTAGTACGTAGGACAAGTGATCATTTTTCTGCAAATTGGATTAGGAGGGTGCCTTATTTTGGGGCCGCAAGGGGCCATAGCAAGAAGAAATGTTTCACAGGCAGAGGAAGGGATATTGTCCGTTTGAATTGGGTTTTGACAAACAGATGAATATGGTCATTCATCCTTCAAAGGTGTCTTTGTCAGAGCTGGTTGAGGATCTTTTTCCCCAAAATCATAGGTCTCTTCTAGCCTAAAATGATCAAACAGGGGGACACGTAGCAAACAGAAATGTGGAACATGGAACAAGAGCTGGGATACTGTTTAGCAGACGCAAGTAATTATGGCATCACATGCAATACTCAAAGAAATATTCCATTCCAGGTATGACGTCATCCGGTGGTTAGTCGAGTAAATAGTATATTATATAATACTATGGATATCACAGTGTATTCGAGTCGGGGTTGATCAAGTTCCAGAAACACCAAAATCATTTTGAAGGGGCTACCTGAAACTACCTGAAAGCATGCGGTTTCAGTCTTGAATCACTTTAATTCAGACAACTGCCATGCATGCTATTCTGACTTTTCTGCTTAGAATCGTGGCACTTACTGGGATCTGCAGGTCCATTAGTATTCCACTTTTCTTCTAGATAGAACTATTGTCATCATTTGTCATCTATTGTCTATGGTTGTTGTTTTTCGGGTGATACTGTTGAGAATTTGAGTATTTTGGGTATGGTGTCGCTTAGACAACCAATCCTCCAGGCGATGAGCGAGCGCGTGCTTCGATCTGAGGCAGCTAAAGCAAGTTTTCTTTGATGCTACGTCTTAGGTTTCTTAGATGTTTGATCAACAAAATCTGAGGAGTTATATGTTGTACATTGTTATACTAGTATGAATTGATATGATAATGTATTGTGATATATTCAATATACATGAACCAGCTGTATAGTCTGTATTGACCAACAAAAACTGGTTGCAACCAAAAACCACTAAGAGGATGACATGGATGCAACATGAACAAGTTGGCAATCCAGCCACAGATAGAGGTATTTTTACCGATTGATCCAGCGAACACAGGGATAAGTTGTTATTGACCCATAACTTGGGGGACCGGCATACACTTGTCTTATGGAACCGCGTATTGCATGTTATTACGATGACAAGTCACGCTAACACAAGCTGTTACTACCAATAACACAATATATAATATGATTATATACATGTCATATTCTATCAATTTCATGTGACATTGCACTCCCTCGTTATTGACATATACTTGTTACTATTTCGGAATCCCTATATATATTATATAGTGGGACTATTGACACACAAGCTCTCATGATCTTGTCACCAAGGCGCGAAGCTGCACTGTGAAAAATCATGGTCCAAACACGGAATCCATCTTCAATCCCTAATGGATAACCATGCCAAAGCCCTATTGATTGATGAGTTGAAGATGTAGGCGTGTGGCGGTGGCAACGCCGTCAGCAGCATCAATTCGAGCAGCAGACAGGTGTCGCAGGCATTGCGAGAGCTCAGTTTTTCGGATTGTTACATTTTGGTAATTTAGCAATACCCATAGGATCCATGTATGCTATATATGGTAACATTTACCATCAATATACCCCAGTCATGTTAGCATATATACCAGCACCATGGATCCTATGGGATATTTAACATAGCCATCGTGGTGAACAAATGCGAAACTCATTCAGAAACCAGGCCACTCTGCCCACGATCCCCACGATCGAGTCAAAGCCCACCCAGTTGTGGGACGACGAGGCATGACGGTCATGGTCATGGTCCAAGACTGGTCCCCAACCGTTTGAAATGGGGGGTCAAAATTTCAGACCTATGGGACCACATTTGAATTAGATTGAATTAGATTGAGTTAGTATATGTTTAGTTTTTTTTTCATGTATTAACATGTATTAACCATCTAATGATTGGGGTACCCAATTCTGACCTAGACCTAAATTGTGCCGGAACGAAGAGCTTTGAAAAGGCAGAAAGCTGCGATGATCAGCGGCATATCTCTGGGTGACAGCCCTGCAGGGGAGTGAAGTGAACCCAGAGGAGTATGAAAGCCGGGTTCACTCAGGATGTCGAGGGCTGGATGTCATCACCATTTCTATGGCTATGAAACAATCCCAAATGTTAGTTTTATTGTTGGGTTTCCCACATTAGGATGGATGACCTGTGACATATTTATGTCCCATTGGTAGTTATATACCCATTTAATCACATTTATACTCTCATTATATACCAACTATATATTATATATCATTATCAGCCACCCAATGGGGACATTTTCCTCAACCCAACCCTGCGTCTCAGGGGTGTAGCACTTTGGTGCAAGTTTGGATTCCTGGTAACCATACCAAACTAATACATCCTGATTAATATTAAGCATTTGAATACATTTATCTATATATAGAGATGTAATATCACATTACCCTCTGGTAATTTAACATAGCTATTGAAAATGACCCATTTATAGATGATTTTCCCAGCTAGAAACCTCCATTTGTAAGGGATTTTCCATGGCTATGTAACAAATAACCAGAGGGTATATGTTCATATGTCCACACATCCTGGTGAATTTGGAATCCCGAAAGCTCCTGTTGTCCTCGGCACCCATGGGGTGATGGCAAGCCATCACGCTGCTTGTGGTTTTTGTTTTTGGGGGACCATTTTGCTGATTTTCAATATACAGACAGTCTCGTCAAGTCACACGTGCAGGAACTTTGATGGATGGTCTGGATGCAGCAAGTGGGGTGAATTTGGGTCAAGTTAGAAGCGATGATTCTTATAATCAACATGAATGAACAGAATGAGCCACATCTAGCCGCTAAGCTGTCATGATACGTTTCTAAGGCCATGTTCACAAGACTTTGCTGATCTTCCAGCCGTCGGGGATGACGATCATGGCGATTAACTGCAGAAATGCATTTTATGAATATATGCCAAGATGGTATTTAGTATTATTTTAGTATTATTAATATTGATGTAATGATAAACAATGATGATATTATGATAAACTTAATGATACACCACCGTATACCACTGCGACTGAGACCGAACCTCAGAGAAGCCCTTCGCCGGGCACTTGGGTTTGGGCAAGGGCCCCTTCTGCGCGCAGGCGCGGTTCCGGAGAGTAGGACTGGGAAAGCCCCAATATCCCAACAAAACTCCAGAAATGGATTTATGTATATGTATTTACCTCATTTTGCTCACTAGCTACAGTACAAACTCCTAAGATCACTCTAATGTTGATAAATACAGTATACCATACAACATGTGCAATGGAATTTACCGTAAATGTCTGAAGGAACGGCAAGACGGGTCCTCCCGCGTCCAGAGTCTCAAAATGATTACATCATATTACTGTTACATCCATCTCAAGATATCTCAAGGTCAAATCTCAAAAAAAAATAGCAGTGAAGATGGGGGGAACCATCCCCAAAATGACGTGCATTCCGTCTTGATTTAGGTTCATTTACAGTAGATATGTACTGCAATTCTTTGCTTCCAACAAAAAAGTATCCAAAAGATTCCATAAGTACCATCTTGCTGTGTTTGTTTCAAGCCTTTTCGTCAGGACGCACATCGTGCTGGCTTTTACTCCGTTTTGAATCCTCCCAACGAGGGTGACGAGGTGCGGAGTTTGGCCATTCATGAATCATTCATGCAGGATTCAAGCCTGATGTCCCTTGCAAGCCTCTGAACATCTTAAACATCTTTTTGGCACTAAGTCAAACTGGTCAATATTGATCTACTAAACTAACATAGCGATGGAAAATCAATGAACATTAGCATTTTGAAAAACCGTCAATGATTCGATACGTATATCTGTTACATGGCTTCCAGTTCTTTCAAAGTGCTGCGGTTAGAGATGGTTAGACTTATGCTTATTATCATTATAGTAGTTAATTAGTCAAACGACCAGACAGTACCATCTTATCAATCATTATCATCCTCACTATATAACTTTTGTCCTCCCCTGAGTATTTCCCTGAGGTGGTTTGCTTTCAGAGCGTACATTGGCTGAAGCGCGGCATTGTCACCGACGTGGATGTTCAGGTGCCATGCGATCTCGGCGATGTTTGCTGGGTATGCTTGGCACATGGTACCGAGATGTACCAAGATGGACCAACATGATCCAAATTGTGTCAAACTGCACCCATTATGGTGATGATTTTGGTTGTTTTCATAGCCAGCTGCGTCTTGACATGATTTTTTTCAGGGCATGCAAGAGAAACGACTCGGTTCGGGTGACGAAAGGTGAGCACCGGAAAAGATGGCTTGAAAGAAGGCCATGAGGGTGTTGGCAGCTCAGTCTCAGTCGCGAAAGATGATGGGCCTCAGGTGAAAGGTGAGCGGTGAGCGGTGAGCGTTTAGCAAGTGGCTTATACTTGGTGTTATTAATGGGTATAACGATAACAACGGTGGTGATAACCTCCTTAAGTTGGAATATGGGGCCCCTATAACTATGGTTGCATGGTTACATATCCTCTTACAACCCCAACTGCACCTCGTACCCAAGATGCTTTGTCTCAAAATGGTGCATACCAAATTTATGGCCATTTGAGTCAGGAACAAGTCATGTTGATGGTTTTGGAGTACCCAAGTTTCAGACACACCACAAGAGATGGCTGGTCAACTGGTAGATGGCTTCCTAAGTTCACTCAAAGTGTGTTTGTGCCAAAATACCTCTGGTTCTTTGCCGTGCACCACAATAATAGATAGCCACTAAGCAAAACTGAAGACAATTTCATGGTCCTTGGGCCTTGGGCCTTCAATTGAAATATATTGAACCCCACAGATGGCCCGATGGCAGCTTCCAGCGCCTTTTCAGGCTTGGGTTACCGTTCAGCAGCAGGAGCCCATGGCGGTCAGATGCTGCTTTGGAAACTGTCGTGTCATCTCCTGTGTTGGTTTGTCCAACAATGAAGGACACTATTCCGAAATGATCCAAAATGGCAATTTTATTGGTTTCCATATATTTTTCCATATCTTTCCCAGAAAATGAGGATACACCATGGGATTCGAAGGTTATTTCTTCCCCAAAGTCACTCTTCACGATCTTGGGTGAACTTCCTGAGCCGATCTCCAACTGACCACCTGAAAGAAAAGAAATTTCGACATCATCCAACGAGTCGTACTTCTCCAGTTTTTCTGGACACAATTTCAAGCAAGGGCTGGCTACTATCGGATTGAGATTTCTTGTGCAGATTGACTCACGAAATGTGTTGCCAGAGAACAATTGTTGGAGTAGAGGGGATGTAATGTATTGCAAGCATTTAAATTTGTAAAGAACAGCTGGTGCTTTCTCAGCAATGATCAGATGACAACAAGATGCCCGAAATAGTCCATTCATGTCCATTCCAAGACAGCAAAAAAAAGTTTGAGGGTGCCCAACTTTCAAAGGAGGTCAACCATACGGAGATGCACAGAAGAAATGTTGGGTGAAACGTCTCCCATCATCATTCTCAACAGTCTCCACATGGTAAGCCCCCTCCTGCAGCCAATGTGTACTGGTTGATTGCTTCAGGTGGGATCACTTATGGATGCTTCCAACATCCATCCATTTGTTTGGTGCCAAGCAAATGAACATCAGCCCGGGGTCACTATATTTATGTATAATACATATATATATATATAACTATATATATATATGTATACAATTATATATATGTATATAATTATATATGTATATGTATATAAATATTATATATATGTATATAAATATTACATATATAATATAATATATGTATAATTATGTATATATGTATATGTATATAATTATACTTATATGTATATATATATATATATGTATATATATATATATATTATAATATATGGATAAATACATCCCAACGCAGAAGTGTTCCCAGTTGGATCACCCGTTCCTAGTTCATACATAGCTGAAATCAACCAGGGCTTCTCAGTCATGAGTTCCATCGGAGCCCGCCAGGACGGTAGTAGCTTTCAGACTTGGGCGGCGTTTCTTTCCACTGCATCTGAGAACGAGCATCTTGGCTCGGCCACGAGCTGTTGTTGTTTTACTGCAAGGATATCTAAAATGATATCTAAGATTACATGGGCCCTCTGCAGTCGTCCTGCTTGAAGGAATTCAATGGTCGCAATTAAAGAGAAGGCTAGATTTCAACATATTGAAAGAACCATGGGGGAGGGAGGAGAAAGAATTGCGATCATTTTAGAGTAGATGCATCAGATCATGTCAGAAACCACAGGGATAGAATTCGGACATATCGGGGCAGTCGAGTTCTGAGTTCAATGATTCTCTGTGTTGTAGGTGTTATTGAGTTACTGATAGTTATCGCATTATATATTTATACATATAATTGTATAATTATAATATATATATATAATATATATATATACAATAAGTCTATGCAAGTCCTACTGTACTAACACTAAAAAAGGTTGGTACATACAGTGGATGAATCCATGATGAATAAGCAGGTTTTCAGCCCAACTGAGGTATTCCTCCGTTTGCCTCCAAGCAGAGTGCGGGTCTCTGACTGGTCAGACTGGACCGGCTGTACTTGCCGTAGAGATACACCCTGGGGTAAACAGAGATCGACCAGAAAAAAGATGAACAACATATGTGTAAACGGTGGATGTATGTTCATGTTCCATTTATGTAAAACTGTTTTTTTTCCGGAGCGCAGCAGCGTAACCATCAACAATTGTGAAATCTCAGACCAACATATGTTTCTTTGATTTTCTTTGTGTTTGTATACATTGGGAACAAACATGCCCCGGCCATTGACATGTTCAACAGGATTATTATCTACCAGGAAATTCAATGTTCAACTGAACTGTGGTTGTTTCAGATAGACCCAACTGCATGTGAATCGAAGTTTGGCGAATGTAGTGTAGGGAATGTATATAGTGTAATGTGTAGGCGATTCAGCCATATGGTTATTTGTCATGCATCAAGCTTTGGGGATTGCCCCGGAAACTCAGAGTTCCACTGAGTTCCACATTGCGTGGTGAGTTTTACTGGGATGACGATCCCCCCAAAACCCTACTCTGGTTACATGGACAAATTGGGGATGGTGGCTGTGGCCATTGGGTTTACCACAACATGGAGGATAGCCTGAAAAGTATGCAACTGAAAACGTGTTGTGAAGGAATTTTCTACAGGATCAGATAGTGCCATACCTGCAACATCCTGCAACAGTTTCTTTCATTTCCACAATTCTTTCTGCTGTATGTATCTGACGCTTGTGGGATGCGTCAGATACACTAGAAAGCCAGATACCAACGAACCTTTGCCATGTTTTTCCATCTTTTTCCTTTCAGAACAACCTTTAAATCTCCATCGCGTTTGAGGTTTGCTGGATGGTAGTCAATGCAACTAGTTCTCTGATGATATTATCTCTATGTAATTCTATTTCCATATCCCACCATGTCTGGGACGATGCTATGATGTTTCATCCCAGTCCCCAGGTTTCCATATCCCACGATTCGCAGCGACGCGACCACCCAGGTACGAGAATAGCAACTTTCACCGTCTCCGACGTGAGACGTATGGTTCTACCGCCATGGCCCTCAGTGCAGGGCGTGCCATAGAAGGATAAATGGTGGGTTTAGTAGCGACGGAATGATGGTTGGTCCTGAGAGTGGCGGTAAATCTCTCGTTGTGTCGCAAAAAGATCGCAGGGAAGGCCTTCTTTCAGTTTACGGAATTAAGAATATGTTTCTAATACATGTTATGGGTTCAGAATCTCTTCCCCCGCGTAGTTTTGGATCCATTCATTTTGGGTGGCCCGTACCGGGGATAGATATAATATATATATATAATATAGATCGACAAGATATTGGGAAAGATGGGATTACTAAAAGCATCGAAAAGCGACCCAGATCTTTCTGGGTCAGATCCAATACATGCGACCAGATCAGAAGCTGATTGGAGATTGATCGGGTCGTATCATGAGTCTCTAGCAGTATTCTACATACCTCGAAACCATTCGAAACCCATGGAGCTCAGACAAAGAATCCAGGTTTTGATTTTGTATACTGTAAGTTTACCCATTAAAAATGGTGATTTTCCATAGTTATGTAAACGTTTACCAGGCCGGGTACATCTTGAACAGCAGTTATGCTCCACAGAGATCATCTGAGGTCACTCACGAGACACGTGTCACCAAAAGTGAGGACAAGGGGGGGACGATCTGGTGACTTCCAATGGCATCCCCAGTGACTAGCCATGACTAGCCATGACTAGCCACCGGAAACAAGAGAAAATCATCTCAAAGACTCTGAAAAGCCAGGAATGGATCCAGATGTGAATTGATGTTTTTAAGCCCTTTCACACTCTCGGGGTGAGGATGATGTTTTTAAGCCCTTTCACACTCTCGGGGTGAGGATTGGAAAACTCATGAGTTCCGTAGCGAAGGTTGACATCCCAGCATTGCTGAGATGGATGGAAATCACCACCGAGCAAAGCGTATGAAGGGTAGCGGTTACGCATATATACATACACTTCATAATACATGAATAGTATATATAGTTTTAAGATGTTTTAAGTATGTACATACTTTTAACTTATAACACTGTATTTGTATTATATACACACCTAGATACGTACACACTACACTATGGACATGTGCATATATGATTTGATATGGTATGATATAAAAAATACGATATGACAAGATAGGATATAATTGGTATACATAAACTATATATAGTATATTATGATATATTATGATACAATAATGATACCAATGGTATACATATGGTATAATAAACAATAGTCTTATGATCTGACACGATATATGTCTTAGGGATACTCCACTCCGCTCCAGGCACGTGCGTCCTTGGAGAAGTGGTTGAAGTCCATCGTTGATGCAGACGGAGAGGCGCTTTTGCAGCATCCCAACAGGTTGCTGCGGACATCGTATGTGATTGACAAACCCATGGTTTCTGGAAATAAACATCACCCCCATTGGAAAACATCACCCCCATTGGTGCTATTGGGGGGAAAACATTGATAAAACCCCTATGGTTTTCATGTTTTCCTTAAAATCACGCCATTGGAAAACATCACCCCCGGTGCTGAATTGGCTCAGGAAGTGGCGATAAATCCTGCGATGCACAAGGAGCTGTTAGGCGATGGGCTTAGGAACGGGGCTTAGGCGATGGCTCAGTTTAGCTGGTGCGAGACCAACCGAGATCTGCCTGGTGGGGATTTACACATAAACAATTGCGATTACCGTTTGCTTATTTAACGTAGCAATGGGAAATCACCATTCTTCATAGGCAAATATAAATCATCCATAAATGGACCATTTTCCTTAGCTATGTTAACACCAGTCAGGTTCCATTTTGAAAGAAACACAATGAAACACATGGTGAAGAAATTCACGATAACAGACAGCCAAATATTGCCAATAAGTACTGTCATCACATGTTTCAAAAATTTTCAAAAAACAACAGCTCAAACAGACTCGGATTGCCATAGCCTTGCCTTGCGATGCAACGGGGTCGCGTTTTCACGGCTGGTGGGCCATGACTTGTTCAATGCTGGAATTGCTTCTGATTTTTTTACCCAGACATCTAGTCATTGGTCAATTCCTTTCTGCAACTGTTCATGATCAAAACCACGTTATTGATTCACAATACCTGGTTTATGATGCTTATAGGATGTCTACATACATATATATATATACTGATCATACAGATGTGTGTATATATAATATATGATGATCCATGTAGATGTATAATTTGATATATATAATTATGTGTATATATATACATACTTTATATGTTTGTATATATAACTCTATGGTAGCTATGGAGGAACCACGTAACAGCCACCTGGTGTCCTCGTTGCCAGAAATCTTTGACAACCAGCAAGATGCTTCGTTGACAACTCAGCACTGGGCTCCACTGGGCGGATAGGGTGGGAAAGTCGAAATCCACCAGGAAACTCCAGCAACTATGGTAACTATGAAACATATTGTCTGTCCATGGGATTAGAATGGGCCCCATCTACCCTTTAAAAAACCCAAGCATCAGTATCTTCAGTTTTTTGTTTGAAAGTTTCTGGAAAAAAACATGATGTTGTCATATTTTGTGGCATTTCTAGCTGGAAAAAAAGCAAGAAACTGTTGTATCTACTGATGTTTCTTGTCCTAAGAGTGACCAGGCTAGGCTGTCCCTCCTGACCTCGGCCTTGTGATTGATGTCCTTTTGAAAATTGGTTGGTTGACAAATAGAGGTATGATCCTCCCTCCAAATTAGGTCAATGATGACTAATGATGGCAAATGGATGCATAAACCAAATCGATCCTGACATCGGTGAGATCTTTTTTCCCCCATATCGTTGCTGATAGCTTTCCGACATATTCCGATCAAACGATCCACAGGTTGCACCTCTACTCCCTGCACAAGCGCCTGGGGTAGGGGCCACCCAAGAGCCCAGACGAGATTTTAAGGGTATCCTTAGAGGCAGATCAAGAATCTTGGCGAAGTGTGGGGACTTGGAACAATGCTGAGATCATTGATGATCATGATTCATTGATTCACGGACGGAATGCTGTCTAAGAACTAAAGGTGAAATGCCATGAAATGCCTGAGCCTCGTTCCAACATGTTCCAACAAGTCTTGTTCATTTTGGCGCATGAATCAAGATTGGATAACCTAAACATATGCAGAGATGGCTTTTCTCCACGCGATGAATGTCTGTGGGTATCTCGGATTCGCCTCGATGTGCCCAGCGTTTTCGTCCATGATTTGCCATGGATTCACCCAACCAATTTTGAGTGTTTTACACGTACGGTAGCAGTAGACACCACTTGATTGGACTTGTTTGTAATCCTCAGTATCTCAGATTATCAGCTGGATTCAAATAGATGGATGGCCATTTAGCTTGTATCTATTGGATGTTAACATGTTCCTTTCAGCTTGAAACTCTGCTTAGAAATCTTTGCTGCTCCAAGAATCCCACATCTAAGATGGTGATCATCATCAGGGTTCATATATCAATTGTCATGACCAGCTCTTGGTGCAGATGTAGCGTTAAGGCCGCGCACTGATGCGCGGAAAGGAAGGGATTACTCTCTCTACTACCAGGCACCGTGCGCAGAGTTCGGAGTTTGGGCTTTTTGGGCCCTTGCGACATGGGGTATTTCTCGGAACAGTCGGACAGTCACATAGCATTACTCCCTGGCAAGAACACTTCTCTTGCACATATTGAACGACCATGTGGGTTTGTCATGGTGTCTGAAAATAGGTAATTACATGTAATTACCCCTAAATCATCCTAAATCCATTAATCATCATTATACTAGGTCCTGGTGAGTTAGGATTTAGCTGTTCCAGACAGTTAGGTTCTCCCTGGGGCGGGCTCCTAACTCTTGTGCTGCCGAGGCTCAAGTTATATTTTTTTAATGGTTCCAGCAGAGATGTGATAGGAGTCACGTACGCCTCTAGGTCCTATCTCATGTTTTTTCCTAACATCCACAAAGAGCCTCAAGTCACGCATCATGCGAACTTCAAAAGCAGGGAACGCCATGATAGAGCAGACTACATGAGTTAGGAAAAGGGCTTGAAATTAACTTCCTTAGTTCCTATCTCTGATTGCACAAGCCTAGGGATTTTTCTAGCAAACCTTGCGCAAGGACCCATGAGTTAGGACAAACTCTTGAAATTGATCAGGCTGCTTCCTATCTCATGTGCATCGGTAATACTCACCAAGTTTTGTATTGACTGCCTCAAACACTAGCCTTGAGCTCCATAAGTCCAAACTCATCTGCATCTTCTCTCTTTCTCTCTCTCTTTCTCTCTCTCTCTCTCTATCTCTCTCTCTCTCTACCATCTCTTTTCCCGCTTTCTTCGCGGTTGGTGCAAGTGTTTAAGGCAATCCAATATAGAAGCAACCCAGCGAGGTATAAGCTCAGCCTTGAGCTCCATAAGTCCTAACTCATCTGCCTCTTCTCTCTCTCTCTCTCTACCCTCTTTTTTCCCGCTTTCTTCGGGGTTGGTGCAAGTGTTTAAGGCAATCCAATATAGAAGCAACCCAGCGAGGTATAAGCTCAGCCTTGAGCTCCATAAGTCCTAACTCATCTGCCTCTTTTCTCTCTCTCTCTCTACCCTCTTTTTTCCCGCTTTCTTCGGGGTTGGTGCAAGTGTTTAAGGCAATCCAAAAAAGAAGCAGCCCAGCGGGGTATAGGCTTAGCCTTGAGCTCCATAAGTCCTAACTCATCTGCTTCTTCTCTCTCCCTCTCTCTCTCTCTCTATACGATGTCTTTTCCCGCTTTCTTCGGGGTTGGTGCAAGTGTTGAAGGCCAGCGGGGTATAAGCTTAGCCTTGAGCTCCATAAGTCCTAACTCATCTGCCTCTCCTCTCTCTCTCTCTATCTCTCTGTTCCTTCTCTATACCCTCTTTTTTCCCGCTTTCTTCGGGGTTGGTGCACGTGTTTAAGGCAGTCCAAAAAAGAAGCAGCCCAGCGGGATACAAGCTTAGCCGGCTTAGCCTTGAGCTCCATAAGTCCTAACTCATCTGCTTCTTCTCTCTCCCTCTCTCTCTCTCTCTATACCATGTCTTTTCTCGCTTTCTTCGGGGTTGGTGCAAGTGTTGAAGGCCAGAGGGGTATAGGCTTAGCCTTGAGCTCCATAAGTCCTAACTCACCTGCCTCTTCTCTCTTTCTCTTTCTCTCTCTCTCTCTCTCTCCCTACCCTCTTTTTTCCCGCTTTCTTCGGGGTTGGTGCAAGTGTTTAAGGCAGTCCAATATAGAAGCAGCCCAGCGGGATACAAGCTTAGCCTTGAGCTCCATAAGTCCTAACTCATCTGCCTCCTCTCTCTCTCTCTCTATCTATACTCTCTTTTTTCCCGCTTTCTTCGGGGTTGGTGCAAATATTGAAGACAATCCAATATAGAAGCAGCTCAGCGGGGTATAAGCTTAGCCTTGAGCTCCATAAGTCCTAACTCATCTGCCTCTTCTCTATTTCTCTCTCTCTCTCTCTCTCTCTCTCTCTCTCGCTCTCCCTCTCCCTCTCTCTCCCCTCTTTTTTCCCGCTTTCTTCGGGGTTGGTGCAAGTGTTTAAGGCAGTCCAATATAGAAGCGGCCCAGCGGGATACAAGCTTAGCCATGAGCTCCATAAGTCCTAACTCATCTGCCTCTTCCCTATTCCCTCTTCCCTCTTCCCTCTTCCTTCTCTCCCTCTTCCCCCTCTCCCCGTTTCTCTCCCTCTCTCCCTCTCTCTCCCTCTCTCCCTCTTCTCTCCCTCTTCTCTCCCTCTTCTCTCCCTCTTCTCTCCCTCTTCTCTCCCTCTTCTCTCCCTCTTCTCTCCCTCTTCTCTCCCTCTTCTCTCCCTCTTCTCTCCCTCTTCTCTCCCTCTTCTCTCCCTCTTCTCTCCCTCTTCTCTCTCTCTCTCTCTCTCTCTCTGCCGCAGCCTATACCCCGCTGGGCTGCTTCTGTATTTAATTGATTCAATCAATGAGATGAGAACTCAAAGAAAAGTGCAAAAGATATATGGCGAGGGAAGAGGCAGATGAGTTTGGACTTTTGGGGTCAAGGCTGTCTGCAGCACAATGTACAACCCTACCAAACACATAGTTCAGACTGGGGAGGAAAGCCTTCCACTACTTGACATGAGTTAGGAGCGGCTCTTATTTACTTACTCGGAAAGCGGCAGTTACCATTACTAACAGTTTTGCCAGTTTGCGCTTGGGCCCTACCATCGCGAAGGACTCAAAAAGTCCAAAGGGAACAGCGTAGCTTATAAAAGACGCGCGCGCGCACTACGCATGGTGTGACAGCCGCTCATCTAAATCTAAATCTAAATCCCAACTCATGTGACATGTCGCGTGCTCAAAAGGCCTCAGTTAACTACATGAGATGGGACTCAACAACCAATTTTTACTCGTCTATTTCCTAACTCATATCTCATTTTCAGCTATTCTCAGGACGCTCCAGTGCTGCGATAGCCACTTGAGTTAGGAGTTACCCTGGCAACTCCTATCTCACAGAGGGACACTGCTCAAAACATACAAAATTTAATACTGATTTTCATGTTTTTTTTGTTTAAAATGCACTAAAACCACTCCTGAGTTAGGACTTACATACATTTTTTCGATCCAAAAATCAATTTTCACATGAGTTAGGAAATTCAATTTTCTGGTTCGTCCGCAGAGGCCTAAGTCATCCTAACCTAGTATAATGTATATTAATGTGGGTAAAACAATGATAAACCATCCCCCCAAATAACCATAAATAGGTGGTATAAACCATTCCCAAATGGATCAAATGGGTGGTTTAATTACTGTTTTACCCATCATATCCCAATTAAAATTGGCATTTGGGGGTATACTAAGCGTTTTCAGACACAGCCATGTGGCCATGTGTGTTGCCACATCCAGGCGCTGAACAACACCTTAAACAACGACACCAAGGAAGGTCTGCAAACGGTTGGGTTTTCCCAGTTTTCCCAGTTCTGGAGCTGGTCAATATCTCTCAGAGTTGTTTACTATTGATGTAATGGTTGAAGGGTTTGTACGGATTTTGGTTTGAGGTTTTAGTTTTACTAAGTTTTACCATGTTAAAGTCTGGTGGTTTCACTATGTTTCACTGTAGATGTTCCCTTAAAACTCACCCAATGTGGTGCTTGTTTGTGTTGTTCAAACCTACCAAAGTCCGGATGTGTGACCAGTCCATTTGTGGAATTCTCCAAACATGCGGGATCAAATCCTACTACTGGTACCTACTGCATTCTTTTCAGGGTTTTGCGCACTTCTTAGAAATTCGATTGCATTGCATTGCTTAGTCAACGGCGCTATATGTTCACCTGGGGCCACCCTGGTCATGCCTTGGGGCCTCTGAGATCCTCTGAGGCCCTGCCACTGATCCGACGCATGACCTACCTGTTGCTTTATGACGAGAGCACAGGTGGCTGGTGTGGCTGGTGAAACAGGAAAGGAACACGGAGGTGAAAGCCAAAGACTATAGGAGGCTATTAGGAGGCTAATATCGGCTAATACCAGGTACATCCTTGTACTGGAATAGCATGATTTCATGATTTCCCTTGATTTTTTTGGGTGTCGGAAAAATCAAATACAGGCATGACTTGGTTGGATGATCAGATATGGGTCAAATCAGAGGTACTTACCGAAGATCACTGAAAATCACTGATTCATTTGAGGCTGGCAACAGCTGAGGGTTTTTATCCATGCATAGATGCTATTAGATGAATTTAGATGATATAGATTTCATTCCACGCAACAAAAAACTCGTTTGATGCAATTTTGTTGATCTCTACAGATGCTGGCAGGCAAGGAACGCCTGCACGAGGGTGGCACTGTTTGGAAGGGCGACTCGGAACGACCCGCCGGAAAGCCCAGATGGACCATCTGATGGACCATCTGAGGTCGATGCTGGGAGACGAATAGTTTGTTTTCGGGATTTTCATTGGGAAATATTCGGGAAATATTCGGGAAATATTGGGGAAATATTCGGGAAATATTGGGAATACCAATGAATTAATACTCGATGTTTTGGGACATGCTGCATGAATGCTGACCTGCACTTGATGTTGTGACATTTTGTGATAGGTGAAATCTGATGATGACACCGAAGCCGGCAGTCTGTCATGACCATCATGACCGCAGCGCAGTGGATGTATCGGGATGTATCCGATATTCTCCGTGTGTAGAATGTCAGAATGTCCACCGACATTTACCGCCAAACAGACCTGTAGGATCCTGTAGGATTCCATCTGCGAATCTCATAGTTACATGAGAGCACATGGGTTTGGTACCGCTGCCAGCATTCAGAGCTACTGAAGCTCGACAGATCCACCAGGCTCCAGTCCCCACTTAGGGCAGCCCATCATTGAATGCCCATAGAATGGAGCACTCATTCCTATAGCAAAACAGCCATGAGGTGGTTTGGATGGATCATTTCTAACTTCTAACTTCTAACTACTTCCAACCAACAAAAATCTGAAAAGACCCAACATTTGGCCCTTCAGCACTGAAAAAGTCAGGGTTGCCAGCGAGTCACCCCTTTCAACGCGATGGATCCTTTTCAAAGCGCACTGGATGGCTTGAAGGAGTTGAAGGCAGGGCTCCAAGCTGGGTGGCAAACATGTCAAAACATGTCAAAACCATTTGCATCGTTGTCATTGTCATCATCATTATGTTTGTGTGTAAGATTTCTAAGTCGTAAGAGTTCAGAGGTGCGGTTATAGTTGACTGAGGTAGGTGAACTTGTGATTTGATGAGATCCGCATGATTTGAATGATGTTTTCAGGGTGAGCATTTTGAATCATGCCATCTAATTGTGTTGACCAAAAAAAGATCAAAAAAGAAGGTTGTTGCGGGCCCAACAATTCTCGGTACGTCACTCAACTGTCACTCAAACCATTTGTTGCGTCTAAACCAAACACGTTCCAACCCCCTAGCACTTTTGCGCCCAATACCTCATATGTGCTTTGGTAAACCCAGTACTATCCATACCTTATGATGAGCTTTGAGCGCGCTTAAACCATCTTAAACCTTGGGTGCCATTTTTGAGTCTACCATGGCGTACTGCTATTGTTGGGTTTGCAACGCTATTTGGTTTATCCCACAGCTATATAAACCCAACAATAGTGTATATAAAGAATTATAAAGATATATAAAGCAAGTCCCATTTACACCACACAACTGTTGGGCTTATTTAAGCCCGAATGGTGCTGGAATGAATATTTACTGTACGTAATTGTACCTACATATATTTACCAACATATTTACCAAGATATTTACCAGCATAAAATGAGGGCTCATTTTTTGGATTCATATGAAATTCATGGCAAGTATTCCATCACCATGGAGCTGGCTGGCCTGGCAATGGGATTGCCCAGGAGCAAAGCCGGGTGATCAACGGCGACGGTTCAGAGCCCAGGTTCGACTTGTTTCACTTCGAGCGGCTCGGTTTCAGCGGTTTGCTGCTGAAAGGTCGTTGGGGGTCGTGCTGGGGGATCCAGATGGGGGATGTAGGTGTGCACATATGATTTAAGATTATGTATATAAACTATGATATATGAACAATTATAAACATATCGTGTGCATATTTGTGTATGGTGTGCATCTTCATACTACACTGTGATAAACTGTGTCAGTGTATTTTACAGCAGAGCACAATGCAATATCGGATTGACCAATGCAACACCAACACATAATAGTACAGTAATGCACTGTACTTTGTTGTGGGGGATCTAGGCTTTAGGATTACCAGGGGACGGTCATTCTAAACATTTCTAAACATCATAATTAGTTTCTAACAAGTGAGCAATAGTGAGCATCGCTCAAAGTCTCCATGAAAGCAGTTTACATTTTATGCTACGGCAACTCTCCACTGCGAAAGTAAATCCCTGCTGAGCGAAATCACGCGAAGATCACGCGACTTTGAAAACGACGGGAAAGCTCCGTGAAGGCAAACTGTGAAGACCCAGCTTTGATGGAAAAGCGCCGCGAAAGCGAAGATTGATATATACATAATATATATATATATATATAATTACAGTATATATATATATATTATCCATTCATATCTAATAAATTATATATATATGATATTACGACGATATGGATAAATTCATGATCCGAAAAACAACATCAATTTTCGTCATTCATCGTCATCCACTGCAGTTGGTCCATTTGCTCCTGGAAGACTCGATGTGCCACTTGGCAACCGAGTGCCGGGGTCATTCGTAGGGGTCCCCAAAAAGCTCATTCGAGTGACTAGAACTATGGAAAAATATGGAAAAATATGGGAACACAATGGGAAAATATGGAAAAATATGGGAAGATATGGGAAGATATGGAAAAATATGGAAAAATCAAACGAACAATGATGATTCCTGATAATCCAGGAGATTTGGGGTCTTCCATGGGACTGTCCGACTGCAGAGACAAATCCGCATCCGGGGGATCCCCCAAAACCATGGGATGTTCTTTCTAAAATTGACTATTTTATTTCTGAAACTTGGGGTTTCAAATTCAAGAACCCATCCAAATGATCAGTAACTGAGTATGTACACGAATATCCCAGTATATCCATGAGTTATAAAGGGTTACAACATGTTACAACCAAGTTCGTATTATGAACTTTCAGCATCCAAGTACTTGGATAAGTTGACTATCCTGTACCCAGCTGTCATGTTGATAGTGATCTTGAGACTGTACCAAAGGGGCATCTAATTTTGAGCCTAAGAAAGACCTTTAGGAATCTTTGAATTCTGATTCGAATCGCTGTCATGAATCATCATGAATCTGTTGCAACATGAAACTCAAATATATGCCAAGATGATTTAGCATATACCACTACATACCATTTGAGTTTCATGTTGCAGATTCATATTGTTAAACTTCCAACAGAAATATAGAGGAAACATCCACGGGAAAGTCATGGATTTCCATAGGGAAAACATTGCCACCACCAGAATGACAATACGCACTCTGTTCGATATTACTTTGATGGTATGTTGATGATCAAAACCATATGGTTTTCCTTCAAATACCGAAAAAATACCGGAAACTCAAAAACATCAAAACAAAGTTTCCATCGAAGGTTCGAGGGGTCGAAACGGGCCGAAAGTTCCGAGGTTCTCATGGCGAAGGCTATTCCCTGGCGTTCCTGGATTTTCACTCCCGGAGATCACGGAAATTATCAGCCAGCCTATGTTCCTGGTCGAATCATGTCGAATCATCCCCCCGGGCCCACATTAAAAAACATAGCCTCCGGTAAACGTTTACATACCCATGGAAAAACCACTATGCTATTAATTAATGGGTATTTTAATGGGTAAATCCACTATAATTAAATGACCATTTTCAATAGCAAAGTGTAAACGTTTACCAGAGGGTAATTGCAATTTTAGGCCCATTTATGGAGAATTCTGGACGAATGGAACTCAATTCAAAAAAGAAATTTAGACGCTTACTGTATTGTCTTGCAAGAGTTGGCTGTAAAATGGCATGTGTCTGGTATATTTGCATTGACATGCATTATCTATATCCGTTCAGTTTTTAGATAGTTCTAGAGTTGGGGTTGTGTACAACTTCATATTCTACTTGGGTTGACATGGGTGTACTAAGTACACTCTCAGTAGGATTCAAACTTGATGGACATAGAAATAAACCAGGTGTAGGGCCATGTCTCGTTTATTTTTAAATATACAGTACTTAACTTTTTCATCATGATTCTTTAAGCCTTGTTAAAACATGTTTGAAATCAGTTCCACCATCAATTTCAATCATGTTTTCCCATGAAATCAGTCCGGTTTCCCGTTCAAATCCCCAAGGTACGTCTCCGCTCTCTTGGGCACCCCGGGGGTGCGTTGGTCGGGGAGGCGATTTCATCGGTATATCATCGCTAAATCCATTGGATCCCATCAAGGTATTTTTTTTAATAGTGGGTTTACCATGTTAAAACCATTGAAAACTATATGATATATATATATATATATATATATATGACCATTGGTTATAATTATAACATTAGTTATCAAACTATCATATGAGTTATATTAATACCCATAGGATCCATGGTGCTGTTATATATGGTGTGCCATGGATCCCATCAATATACCCCAGTCATGTTAGCATATGTACCAGCACCATGGATCCTAATTATGGGATATAGAATAGACCCCGACCCCCCCAGCCAGTCCGAGTCATGTTTCTTAAATGAGGTCAACCAGGGTTTCAATGTATTGACATGTGGGATTGTTCCGAAACATGGCAATCTTGATACCCCGTTTTTGATCCAAACAGATGGATGTCCAAAGACAGGGTTCCCCTAAAACCCCTTGGATAACTGGATAGTTCCTTGAAAATCGCCTGTCAATTGGGTATCCGCAATTCTTGGACAATGCCAAATATGTGGAATCAACGTTCAAATCAGGGTTTGCATGCAGAACATACATAGCCAAGAGGTGACCCTCAGAAAGAGGCGACTCTAGGTTTCATAGGTAGAACACACGTAAATAGTATCAAATTGTCCATTTCAGACATGCAGTTCAGATGAAATGATCATCGATGAAGATATCACTATCACGGAGATTCGCCTTCATGAAACATCACCATGGCAACAAAACGATGTTTGTAATCTACTCCACTGTATTCTCACTGGAGAAAATGAATGAAAATGATGGTTTCTTCACTGGCCCCGGGAGGTCTTCACAGGTTCTACCTCGGCACAAAGTCAAGGCCCGTTGGTTGAATACCCACCCCATTGATTCGGGTGAATATCCTATTATTTCCTGCCGATGTGATGATCCTCTCTTTTTTTTTATGCCTTTTTATCCCATTGATATCCTATTTATATATATATATATTATAATATATATATATATATATACCTAGGTCTTCCTAAGGGTCTACTTTTTTAGCCTCTCCATGCAAAACCTGGTTTTTAATCTAAGGGGCTGATTTGCAGTTTCAGCCGCTCTGAGTGTTGAGTGGCAGCATTTGGGTTCAAATGTGGTCTTCATTGGTCTTCACTTTGCTGCTGACCTACAGCAGGTGCACAACCTTTGTGGGAGGAAGGGACGCGATTCCAACAATTTAGAGGGGAGACTTTACTGCCCACACTGGTTCCAGCGCATTTTTTTCTGTTTTCGATCAGCTGATGTCGTTTGAAGAGCAGCATCGGCCTGTCCCAGGGCAGACTGTGGGTTCCACTGTTTCTTGTTGGATTAAATTATCATTGTGCTTGTTAATTTTGTCCCCTGGCTAGATGCAAGCTTAATGGCCTAATCTTTATTGTTTCAAAATCCAGTGCCATGCTCTGCCAGGTGGAGGCCTCATGGACCCGATCATCCATATCCAAAGTTGAAGGTGCCATCCGCCACCTGCCGGGCTGGACCAACTTGAAACTATGATTGGGGGCAGTCACAACCCAACTTTGGAAATAAGTGTCAAACACCCTCAATTGCAGGATCTTGATTGGCTCAAACTTTTTTCCCAGCTGGGAGTTTCTAAAAAAATGGGTGGGTCCCCACCGGAAAAAATTGCCAAAGAGCTGCACCAGATTTGGGAGAATGACGAGATGGTCCGCACTCGCTTTCGTGAACAAGGGTCTTTGCTGACATGGGCCGATCAAAAGTTGGTTGGTGTGCCATGTATGGCTAATGTTTCTGTCAACTCCCGGGTCCTGATTATGTTTGCTGACTACTTCTGTCCTTTGCAGAGTGGTCCCAAGTCACCAAATGTTGGGTTCCTCAGGTCTCAGGTAAGGGGTGGGAAAAAATGTTTTATAATTTTAAGTAAAATGGTTCGATCCACATTGTTAATTTAATAAGTCACCCATGTAACCAATTAAAGGCATATCCCTGGAGGTTAAGAAACTTCGGGCTTTGATGAATATTAAACCTGATGCGGTGAAGCTTCACTTGGATTCTTGGGGCGTCAAAAAGCTTTTCAGCTACATGATTCGAAAAGCTGGCAAGGACAAAGGGGAATGCAGCAGTGACCCGAGACGAAGAGAGCATCTTCTCATGTCATACTTATTGGGTTTGGTGGAAATCCATTTTTTAGATTTATAATATGTTAAAAATGATATTAAACTCATGTCCCCAGAAAGTATGGACCCATGGAATTTGAATACATGTAGACTGGGTCATCTCTATTCCTGCTTCTGCTAAGGACTATGCTGTGCAAATGGCCTATGATAATCTCTTCATGCACTGGGGCGTCAGGCTTCGCAAGGCCAAGTCCAAGGTTTTGGTGATTGATGTTGACCCCATGGAAGTTAAGCAGGAGGAGAAGGATTACCAACGGGCCCTTCTTGGGGATGAATGTGATGAATGTGACAATGATGATGTTGTCATCATTGATGACCCGTACCTTGACCCCATGTTCACCAATGAGGTTGACCAGGGTGATGATTGCCAGGGTGCAGACAAGAAGGGTGAGGAGTGTGATGTGAAGGGGATGGAAAAAGAACCTGTGGGGCCTCCCCGTGAAAATGATGATGTGTCTTGCATGAGCTCACCTTCGTCCGTCAATGTTGCCAGCATCAACCTGCGCATGCAACAAATCAAGTCCCTGGAAATTTCCAATAGGAAACAATTTTCGAATTTTCTAAAAGATTTTCAAAATTATTTCAAAAAGATTATGGGGTACTGTAAGTGTAGGGGTCCCATGATTTTCTCTTTTAAACCACCCCCAGCCCAGCTGTCACATATAACCTGTGCTGCCCAGGCAGAAGTTGGCTGAGAGGGCATTGGCCAAGGCAGCAAGTTTGCCAGCACCTGCAGCATCCTTTTCAGGCGCAGCCATCGACAACATGGAGACCCTTCCGTACCTGGTCCCAGAGTATGAGGATTCTCAGGAGTGCCTTTCTCCCACCAGCATTGTGACCCCGTCACCTTTGCTTTCAAGACTTCCTTCAACCACACCTGACAAAGTTTTGTGCCGTGGCCTGACTGAAGCATTCGAGCATGCAATGCCCCCAGAACCAGCATGCAAAGATATGGCACAGCAGCAGCAGCAGCAGCAACCCATGGCTGATTTGCAGCAGCAGCAGCAGCGACCCATGGCTGATTTGATGGAGCCAGAGAAGCCCTCACCACCATCCGGGGAGCATGTCATGCAAGTTGAACGCCTCTCCCTGGAACATGAGAAAGTTGGGGAACCTGAGAAGCATCTCCAACAACCTGGGGTTCCTCTCCAACAGCTTGCATCTGAACCTGGCAAGCCTTTCCAGGGGCCTGAACATCCTGGAGCAGGGGCACCTGACAAGGATGAGGATTTCAAGCTTGAGGAACCTTGCAAGCCTGTCCAAAAGCCTCAAGATTCCGAAGTTGGTGAACCAGAAAAGCAGGGGGAACTTGACATGCCTCTCCAACAGCCTCAGCATCCCGAAGTTGGGGAACCTGACATGCCTCTCCAACAGCCTCAGCATCCCGAAGGTGGGGAACCTGACATGCCTCTCCAACAGCCTGAGGATTCCGAAGTTGGGGAACCTGACATGCCTCTCCAACAGCCTGAGGATTCCGAAGTTGGGGAACCTGACATGCCTCTCCAACAGCCTGAGGATTCCGAAGTTGGGGAACCTGACCAGCCAGAGGTTGACCAACCTGGGAAGCTTCAACCAACTGAACACCCTGAAGCAGAAGATGAACTTGAGAAGCCTGGAGAGATTGAGGATGACGAGATTGAGGATGACGAGATTGAGGATGACGAGGATGTGGTGATGGTTGGGGAGAAGGGGTCTGATTCTGTTCCTGAGGTGAAACCTGGAGATAGCTTGGAGATTGAAAAGGACCTCGATATGGAGTTTGAGAAGGAAGAGGATGCCCCAGTTGTTCCGAGGGTGGACCAGTTCAAACAGAAGAAGGAGAACCACCCACCTGGACGCAGAGGAAGACCGCCCAAGAAAGGTGATTCCAAGAGTGGCAAGCCCCGTGCCAAAGCCACAGCAAAGGCTGAGGCAAAGTCAAAGGCAAAGGCCAAGGCTTCACCTAAGTCAAAGGCAAAGGCCAAGGCTTCACCTAAGTCAAAGGCCAAAGCCAAGGCTTCACCTAAGCAAAAGGTGGAGGGTTTGCTGCGTCCAAGTTCGAGGAGGCCCCGCATCTCCATCGATGACATCATCCCTCCAACACCTGCTCCACCTCGCCAGAGTATGCCTGAAAGGGGAGTGACAGAACCTGAGCCTGTGTCAGCACCTGCAGCCCCTCCAGCACCTGAGCCTGCTCCAGCACCAGCAGCATCTGGAAGAGGGAGGGCTGGGAAAAGGCGAGCTGCAGTACCTGCACCTGCACCTTTGGGACCTTCAGCATCTTCGGCGCCTTCAGCCCCAGCAACTGGCCCCGCTGAAGCAGCAGCAGCAGAAGTGGCAGCAGCGCTCCCAAAGAAGAGGGCCCCTAAGAAGCAGAAGAAAGCTGATCCCAATGAAAGTGTGCCTGTGCCCGACCCTGATGATTCTGGTGTCTCTGAGGCTGATGGGGGGAGGAAGGTCAAGGAGAAGTCCTTTGCGAGGAGGGCTATGCCGAAGACCCAACCTGCCCTGATGAAATGGAAGGCGATCCGTGACATTTTTCACCAGCAAGTTCGACCAGAGCTGGGTGAGTTTTCCCGTTTCCCAGGCCGTCATGAGGAGAAGGGTTCATCCCCAAATCCCACAAATCATTTTGAATCATCATGACACTTTAGATTTTCAGAGGGTTGGGTTTATATAATGTATATAATAATTTAATATATTATTTTAATATGTTATATGGTTTGTTATCTTATCCCATCTATTGTTGTTCTTTCTGCTTTGCAGGATCCATGGTGGAAGGTCTCTGTTGCCTGCTTTGCGGAGAAAGGGTGCCCTCCCAATGAAGAGGGTTGCAAGCGGCTGATCTACGAGTTGGTTGATGGATTTGTCGCGAACGAAAGGTCAAAGTTACCACAGGAATGAGAGCCAAACCACTTGTCTTTTTGAAAGCCATGTGTGATAACACGTGACTTGCTGGGGTCTTCAGCATGTGCGAACACATGCGGTATGTTCATCATTGGATCCACCGTTGGATCAACTCGGAGCAAGAAAGCGAAGGGAACCAAAGAAAAGGTGACAGGCAGTGTAATTGTGGTGGGAGATATTTTGAGGTATTTAAAAAAACGATTCAAAAAATGGTTCAACAATCAATTAATACATATTATCCAGTGATTATACCAAACCCTTCCCCTTGTACATCCATGAGTGGTTCTACCATCTCCCTCGCCTTGTGTCCCGCTCGCAGGTCATGCCGGGAAGTTTTTCCATCAACCTGGCCAAGTTCGGTGTTGGGGCCGTTGGTGCAAGCTCATCCAGTGCCCTCTGAGGGAACATGTGGGCATGTGCAAATGGTCATTTTGGTGAAAGCCACTCTTACAACTTGATTTTTTATCACTTTTGACACTGCAGCTTTTGACATCGAACCATTACATATAGGCCATCGTTGCCAATTCCCATGTCGCCATCCCAAGTGGAGATTTTGATCAGAAGATTATTCACAATGGAAGTCCCCAAGGAAACATAGATGCAATAAGAATGGTTTTTCAATATTGTTTTTGCAACTCACCCCCACCCCTGCTAGTGCATCTGTACTAAGGAAGTAATCTTCTTGGTGCTGCTGGTGCACTGGATGGGGGTGGGTGAAGACTCTGGATACCAAGTGCTGGAATACTTTGCGGGAGTTGCTCATATAGCTACCTTGGCAAAGGCAGTTGGATACAAGTCATTAGCCTTTGAGCGTAACTTTGGTAAAGCCTCAAAGAGGTTGGGAAAGAGGAGCCCAATGGACCTCAACAGCAATGCTGGGCTTGTGTTCCTTGGATCAAGTTATAATATAGGTATATCGTAGTCATATAATGTCATATATGGTATATGGTAGTCATATAATGTCATATATGTCAAAAAATATAATATAAATACTATTGATTTAAAAATATATTCCCGAACTATCCCCAATATCCAGGTTTTCTTACATGAACTTAGGTTATCCCTTCTCAGGCTTGCCATTGCTTGGATCTTACGATCTGAGTTTGGCCTCGTGGTGGCACTCTTCGCTGTTTGCTGCTCGAGCTTTGTTCCTGTGAACCGAGGGACGGGGGCAAGGTCTCTTCTAACACCTCTAGGGGACATGTTGGTGCCATCAGTTCGCCGATCAAACAAACTAATGTCTCGGACTGGGGTTGCTTCAACATGAAACTTGATGTTGTTTTTTTGAAAAAACATGGCAGCAATGTTTTGAGTCTCATAGTCCAGAACTGCTACCCTGAAGGACGGTATTACTACAAACTCTTTTAGTAGCAGCTGGTGGTGTCATTGCTATGGAGAACCCACAGAACTCCCTTGTTGCACTTCATGATCGATGGGTCTGGTTGCTGAACACCCTCCTACGCTTTGGTATCCAGGCTCATCACTCATGCTACATTCACATGTGCTTTTCCAACTTCCCAAGTTGATTCCTATTACTCAGCCTGCCCTGCCAGGTCTTTAAAGTCAGCTTTTGGATGAGGAAGCATGCTGCTTTAACTTGGAAGAGGACATGGGTGTGGTGTACGTCCGACATCATACAACGTCTTGACCTAGGCCCCCTCAACCCAGAAGAGCGGGTGTGTCAGGTCAAAACTACAAAGCAATGGGTATGTCCCAAAACTGGAAAGAAAAAATTTCAGGGCAACCGCAACTTGAAAGGGACCCAGTAACTTGACTATATATAATATGTCATATTTTGTGATATGTTATGTTATGTGTTAATTGTGCACCCCAACCATTCATAACCTTTCCATGTCCCATGGCCCGTCTCCAAGGGAATATACATGGAGATTTGCTCGCCACTTCGTTGAATTGATCCCAGCCTTCCGGGAAAGCTCAAGGGTGTCCATTCCTCCTGCGGTGCATGGACTGCAAAACAGAAATAACATATATGATCAATGCATATCTATAGGTGTCAAAGGTATATATAATAGTTCTTTGAAGATGTGTTTCAGCTAATAGGATTATAAATATAATACTACTGCCTGCTGTTTCCAAGGACCCAATGGTTCCCATTTTGGAGCTGTTCAAGAAGAAGACATTTGATACTGCCTGGGATTCCCACGCCGATCTCCGGGATGTAATTGTTTACTGTCGGGGTTCCAAAATGCTTCAGATTCCTACTGAGTGGCGCCCATGGCTACCAACGTCCATTTGAAAGGGCAGCTAGCTAGTGGGCTTGGATGTTGCCTGTGGAAGGAAAACAAATTATAGCTCGATCGGATCATCAAATGCTCTTGCAAGTCATGCATGACACTTTTCATGCCTCATGAAGTTTTTTCATGCCTCATGATTTTTTTTCATGCCTCATGATTTTTTTCATGCGTTATGAATTTTATTATGATCATGACATTTGTCATGCCTCATGAAAAAATGGTACAAAATCACAATTCTTGAGAGGCGGGAATGGCCGGTCTAGGGGCGGGAATGGCCGGTGATGCTTTTTAGCCTCACCTAGAAATAGATCTGTGGGGCATGGTTCGCCCTTTGGTATCCCGTGTGTTTTCATCTTCAACACTGATGGATGGCTTAGCTTTGACCAAAGTGGAGCCTGGCTTGGATCTTCCAGATGACGATGATGCTTTAGCCCAAGAATTGGAACAACTTCAGGAGTGAGGTTTTGCTACCAAAATCAAAAATCATATCAGAAATTCTGATAGTTTTTCACCCATGTCCTACCTAGGTAGGTTACATGATCCATGGTTGGGCCAATCGTTTTTTTGGCAGGAGCTCAAGAACAAGCTTCAGGCGGATGCTTTGGGTGCAGCTGAGCCTGTACCTGCTGGTGATGGTGGCCCCCATGGTCTTCAAGCTCTAGATTCCCTAGATGATGATGGCTTTCAAATCATGTTTGAAAAGATAGTCCATGGATGTGTGCCCCGGCCATTTTTGAAACTCAACACTCAACGACCTGACCAGGGTTGATGGAATACTTATATGACTTATAAGTATAATATATTATATATTATGTATATTTGGTGTTTGTGTCTTCGCTCTTTCATGTTTGATATAAGGTGCCCAAAGTTGAAAGCGCCACGGACGAACAGCTTTTTGGCAGCCCTGTTCAGGCCAGATCTCCTGTTGTGAGTCCCTTATCTCTTTAGAATGATTTTATACCCAGTTGACCCAATTGCTCCAGTTACACCACTTGCAATGACAAAGACAACAAACACCCGTGGTGACCTTAAGAATGCTTCATTGACTAGAAAACAATCATCTTATTATATATATAATAAATGTATCAATTATAAGACATATGTTCCCACATCCTGAATTCACCCGGTGTGGGTATGTGGCCCACCAGCTGTCCTTCAGGCGGTGGATCCATACGTCCAAGACTTGGACATGGAAGATGGCCTGCAGGATTTCTGGGCGCGGCAGGTCGAAGAGGATGCGGAAAAACGCAAAATCTATCAGCCTGAGATGATCTCCCCCCAAAGATCTTTGAGCTATAGTGGCACTGAAGTGGTTTGGCTTTTCAAAATGATATGGTATGGTATGGTATGGTCATTGTGGTGGGCTAGTTCAAAATCACAAAACCATTTTGTACTTTCAATTTTCATCAGTAGTTGAAGAATATCTTCATGGGTAGAACTTCAAACTTGTATATCCGGTTCATCAACAAACTTGTCTTTTATGATCCATATGCTGGTAAGGGGTTACAACTTTGGGTGACTTATCTCTTGCCAGAAGTTGTTAGATGTTCATCTGCAATTTATTTACTTGTTCGTCCTATTTGTTTGGGCTTAGGGGATCCGTATGTTGGCCCTCGAAAACCCTCACCCAACCATGGCACCATGTTTTTCTTATATATTTGTATACAATATATTATTTTATATATCTAATATATATTATATATTATATTTATATATTATATATTATATATTATATATTATATTTATATATTATATATAATATATAAAACATTATATTATATATTATATATTATATATATTATATATTATATTTATATATTATATATTATATATTATATATTATATTTATATATTATATATAATATTAGATATATTATATATATTATATATATAAATAGGTTTGTATTGAATTTCAAAATACCATGTCATACCATATCATATATATTGTATTGAATTTCACATCGTGGAACTCAATATAAAAAAAAAAAACATATGCCTGGAGTCTTGAATATAAAACTGATACTTTAACACATCCTGCCCAGGCTGATTCTGTGTCTCCAACCTCGCCGTCCACGTTGGCCCCTGCCAGCCAGAGTCCTGACAGCGGCTCTAAGTCTGGTGGGTCGGCTGGACTTCAACCATTGACTAGACAGGTCATGTTGAAGCGGCTTGCGCGCTTCTTCAAACCCAGGGCTGATGGATCCTACTGTGTTTCAGAAGACCTTGTCAAGTTGTGGCATACCGATGAAGGTAAAGAACAGCTACTGACTGAGTTTTCTAACTCCGGCTATGACAAGGAGTCTTCACAATCTTTTCAAACAATGTTTATTGTTTCAAACAATGTTTATTGTTTCAAACAATGTTTATTGTTTCAAACAATGTTTATTGTTTCAAACAATGTTTATTGTTTCAAATTCTTTCAAAAAATGTAATTTATTGCCCGTGGTGTTCCAATTTCCCTCCAGGAGGTGATGGCATCCCGTTGTCTCAAGCGTATCAGGGAGAAAATCTCTGAGCAGGAGATGTGGGTGGAAGGAGAATTTGCGTCGGAGATTGATATGCGTGATGAGTTGAAATTTTCGGAGTGACTCAGCTCAAAACCCCTATACTTACTAGTATACTTACTATGTAATATTGGGTTCACTTTGCAACTTGCAGAAAAAAAATCCAACACTTGAAAGTATGTAATGCAGTAAACAATTCTGGGTGGGGAATAGCTGAGGAACCGGATCAAGGCCATCAAAGCGGAATGTGAGAAACGCCGTGGATGGACTAGGTGCGTGCTTCTGCTTGTTTGGACTTGGACAAGTAGATATATGTTTGCTTTGTTCCCCCTGTGCCTCTAAATATATTGTAATATTATTCCTCCTTTGGCAGGCGGGATCGCTATGAGAAGCACATAGTCCTTTTTTGGGTGGAGAAGCGGATGGCTGGTAAGATGCTGCACCTAAGCTGCGCCAGATCTGTAGGACATATTATGGATTAGATGATTTTTGGGTACCCAATTCTACTTGACATATCTCATATTATGGACTATCAAAAAACCGATTGCCCAGGAAGAAACGGCGATCTGTGCTCAGAGAAGAGGAAGACACAGATGATGAATTTGAAGAGAAGAACGATGACTTTGAAATGAATACCTGGAGCATGAAAGCCCAGCCTGAGACAGGTACCCTGTGATGATTTGATATCATTTGGTCATGATCCTAATTTCTCTTCACAGTATCCCAACCGTCATTCCCAAGTCAGTGTCCTCCAGGTGATGATGGGCTTTCCAAAGCGGAGAAAGCCCAAGCTGACAAGGAGCATGCCTGGGCCAAAACAATGAAGTCTGTGAGTTGGCCCGAAATGGATGATGATGCTGTCCCATCGGCCTATGTGGGTAAGGTGTTGGCTTGTTTGGGGAAGTGGCAGCTGAAAGTGGGACAGCTGCAAGCCTACCTCGAAGAGTTTGACAAAAATGATGCCTGCATTTCTGGGTTGCTAGGTTATACCTTTACTCATGGTGACCCATTGTAATGATGGTGAAAAGGGGGCTCATATAATATATCCTCTGTATACGATCTATGATAAAGTACTGTGCTATTACTGTTACTGTATACATATTATCATAATTTATAGAATATATTTTCTTTCGGACAGTTCCCATATATGCTTTTCTGATAGACTAGGCTGGCCGGCTTCACCTGAGGCTTCTCAAGCAGGGTCAATCGGTGGCCACGGCACTCACTGCTGTTGCTGACAAGTTGGATGACATAAACAAGCAGGCAGTTCTCAACAATTTGGAAGATGAGTTGCTTGCCTCTTGCTGTTCCACTTGGTAAGTTAGCAATTACCCTAGCAGAACCTATTAGAAGATGGGGTATGGGTATAAGTAGATAAATATAACAACTTGTAACAACCATCTGCGGCTGAGGCAGCAGGATCGGTCGAAGGAAGAGTTCAAAGAGGCGAAGCGAAGGTGGGGCACATGTGGTGGCCTTTTTTATAAACGGTTTATGACGGTTGTGTTTCCCCATATAACCCTATGGAAAAAAGAAAAGAACAAGAATCCTCTGTCTAGTTTATTGCCTTCATTCACCATATGTGCCAGGCACATGCACACACAGACCAAAGACCTGCCTGTGTTGGCATCGCTGCAGGTGCGTGGAAGCCCTCAACCTATCCAGCCGGTCACAGTATGACCCTGAGATGTGCTGAGATGTGGTTCACAATTTGCTGGTTGGGTTCACATGTATCAGTGTGAAGTTTCATTCACAAAAAATTGCAATGAGAGAATGAAAAAATTAAAACTAGATCACGTGACAATGTAAAAAAAACAAATTTACCTCTAACCTTTAGTCTATACAACATGTCTCAACTTGCATGATATGATGAGGCCGTACCTCAACCATGCCAAGAGGGAGATGAGGAAGCGCTCGGTGGACGCGGAGAACCAACCCGAACAGAGACGTGTAAAGGTTGAAAGAAGGGGCCGATGAGTTTAATCAATGATGATCTAGATGCAAATCTTTAGCGCAACAAATGTGCGAAATGAAATTCAAGAGCTTGGCTGTGCTTTTTTAGGAGCTTTTGGCCTAGCTCGCTCAGGGATCCAAATCTGAGAGGAAAACCAATGTGCATGCATGCATTTCTGATTCTTGATGACAGCTTGAAACTTCCAACAAGCCTATCCATTTTTGATGCATATATTGCAGAAAGTAGAAACTATAAAACTTGATCCCAAAAGTAATGCTCCAGGTACTGAGAATGCGGGCCCTGTTCTATCCCATATGGTCGAAGTCATTGCTGATGGGGTTGGGGGCTCAATGCCAACATTCGAAATTTAAATTGGTGGGTTGTTGATTCTCGATCACCCTTGTATACCACCATGGCCAATCGCTGCAACTGGCTGAGGCCCCTGCGAAGGTGCTCACCGAACATCGGAATGCCCTGGCTGAAGAGAGGGGAACGGAGAGGAAACTCAGTGAAAAAAACGCTTCAAGACATCACAAAAGAACTGTTAAGAGACATTCATTTGCAATGGGTATTCCCATTTCCAGCTATGTGCATGAAGAGGATGGCCGCTCTGTTGCCATCAAATGGTTGCGGCCATCAAACATTCTTCGATACCTGTTGAATTGGTATCCCAGCTTGCTACTTGGTGGATTTGAACCCGGCGTGGAAGCAGAAACTATGCTTTCAACCTTCTGGAAACAATACCGTTTGAACCATCCAAGTCATGCAGTGTTTAGCCAGAATTTTGCCAAACATCGATGCATCCCGCTCAATTTACATGGGGATGGTGCCCGGACTCAAAAGAAACAACCGTTGGAAGTGGTTTCATTGGAAGCAGTTCTGGGACTAGACAGCTTCAAGTGCAAGCAATGTCATTGTGATGATTGCGATTGTCCAGCTCCTTTGGGGGCTTCTGCAGCCAATCAATGTGGGAATCCTTTGGTTCAATGCCTCAACCATCGTTACCACACCTACTTGTCAAGGTTTCTTGTCTTTGCATTCCCGAGCAAGGAAATCAAGATGCCAGGCCTGCTTGAAGCTCTCCTCAAGATGACTGCCGATGACCTTGGCTGGGTTTGCAACAATGGACTTGACACAACCCATGGACACTGGAACTTTGCGGTATTGGGGTACAAGGGCGACATGGAATACCATGCCAAACTGAATCTACGGCGATCTTATGCCAATGTTGGTCATACAAATCAGATTCGTTGTTGTCATGAGTGCCTAGCTGGGGATGCTCTTCACCCTTTTGAAGACCCAAATCCATCAGCTTCTTGGCTGACTACCCGGTACACATCCTTACCTTGGACTAGTTCGCCCTTTACAAACATTCCTTTCGAAGATTGGGGAGGTGCTGCAGATGGCCGAGCAGCCATGTTCCTTCGGCGGGATACATTCCATGTGTTTCGATTAGGAATAGCTCGAAATTTCATTGCATCAGTAATCATCCTGCTTGGAATCCATGGACTTTTTGATGATGGCGAAACTGATTTCAGCATTGAGAGGCGCCTGAAAACGGCTTGGTCACAATGCTATTTGTGGTGTTGTACAAATGGATCAAAACCAGCCAGTGTCCGTTCCTTCACCCGTGAGAAGCTCCACTACAAGAGGGGGTCGTACCCATGGATTTCTTGCAAAGGATCTGATACTGTGATTTTTCTGAAGTGGTTACAATTCTATATCAAGCTGATCATGCCACAGCATGTTGGTGGGCCCCTTGCGGTGTCACTTGACACGATGCTGCTGGGTGTCCAAGCTGGGCTGTCATTCACCAAGGACATCCACCGCCATGGCTTGTTCATGCAAAAACAATGCCAGTTGAAACTTTGGAAAGCTTGTAGCTCCTTCCTACGTGCTTATGCTGTGCTGGCTGCAAAATCCCTACAAGAAGGGCAGTCCCTTTTTGGACTTGTACCAAAATTCCATTCGATGGCCCACTTTAAAGCTGACATACACGATTTGTTGAGGCAAATGAGAGCTGGTGGTGAAGAAATTCTTTTGCTGAATCCAGCAGTTTTTGATTGCTCTGGCAATGAAGACTTTGTGGGTAGAATTGCAAAACAATCTCGTCGGATAGGATTTAAACTGGTGCTGGACAACTTGATCCTAGCTTACTTAGTAAAATTCAAATTCACTTTGAAACGTCGCTTGCAAACTCTGCAGAGCTGAAGTGGGAAAAAGTGTCTTCAGATCTCTTCAGCTATCTCCAGCTTGATCCAAGGAATCCAAGGGACTCTAAGGGGCTGTTCTAGCACCTCAGGGGCATTTCTGATGTCCAAAAATAGAGGGGCAAAAATTCTGCAGCACCGGAGGATGTAGGTATATATATATATATTTATCATTTTATATCCATGTACTACGGCTACACATGCTTTGCAGATGCTTTTTTATCAGGATCATTGGCTCAGTTAGTGAAAATGCCTTCGCAATACAACATGGGATGCCTGGGCTTATAGCCAGAGCGTCAAAGAAATCCCAAGAACATGATCGCGATGGATACTTCGCCAGAACATGTTGGGACTCTTACCTGTGTCCATAGGTGGATGTGGGTCAAAATGGAAGACCGTTAAGGGGACCACAGATGGAAATGTCTAGTTTAGTATTAACCATCCAATTATTGAGGTACCTAATTTTGACCCATACCCAGGTATACTTTCGGGCTCTAGATATCCAACAATCCGTACGGATGCGCGCGGGCTGGATCAGAACCTATTCTGATTCTGAAGCTAGTCTACGGTATTTTTGGGGACAAATATTCATATTCAGCAGCTGTTTTACTGCGCAACCAGGGAATTCCAGTGTTTTGAACCATACTCCCCAAAGGTCAAAAAGTAAAAATCAATAAAAATCACATAGAATCCTGAAATAAAGATGAATTGTTACTTGTCTATCCTTTTGGGGGTTGAAATATGCACTAGAGATGATATTTTCCTCATAATTCCCAGGAGTCCACTTGCTCTATAAGAATATGGAGGTGAATATGGTGAATTATGGTTAAAAATACTATAATGAGGTAAGCTTAAAATGCCACATTTTTACCATCCCCTAATAATTTTTTGGGTTTCTTGCTGGTGAAATCACCATGAAACTGATGGTTTAGGCTGATCCCCTGGATGTTTCGCCCTTCCAATGGCGAGGTTTCGATCCCCTGGTGGTGCCTACCCTGGTGGATCGGCTGAAGAGAAAGGTGGTGGTGGATTCCAAGGTGCAGAAGAATGCTGAACCGTTCTGGGGTGGTGATGGGAAAAGCGAAAGTGGAAACCATGGGTTTTTACTCCCCCATAGTATAAAGGGTTCCCAGGTTTCCTGTAATTTGATGTAATTTTTCCATTCATCATACAATCTTTTGGAGATGGTTGATACTAGAATTGACCAACTGTAGGACTTGATCTTCGCAGACATGTTTTTTTCTTTAAAGTTTATGCGTCTTCGATGTCTCGTGACTTCAAGAAGACCTTGAACTGACCATCCATAGACACCACGTGCAGGTCATCTGTGAGTACATTGAGAACGAGATTCCAAGCCCCGTTCTGATGCCTCCAGATGCTTGCCGGATTTGGCTGGGACATGCAGGGTGCTGAGCTGGGAACTTGCTGATATGCCCCACAAAGAGGCTGACTGTGGTACTGGATCTATCACAGTGTTTATCTATATATTATATCTACCACAGTTATGCACGTGTGTATTTTATATTGGATGAATCAGTTGGGAGCAAATACATAGTCGTTCCATGTCTTTCCGACATCCTTGCAGCCGAAAAATGTGTTCATTCTCTTGGATGTTATAAGATATACGATTGCATATGCATCTCCTCGTTGTTCAGCACCGATCCAGGTTGATGATCTCATCACATAAGCAACACACCTTGGAATCAGGTTGGCCCTGTCAGGGCCGGTGGCCCATCTTCGGCCCGTCTTCAGCAGCAAAGGCTCATCGGGAGCTCATCAAGAAACATCTGACGCTGGTGGATGAGACTCCCCACATGGGCATGCTCTATGGCTTGCACCTGTCGGACATGCTTCAGGATGATCAAGGATGGTGAAGGTATGTGAAGGTAACATAGATCCACGGATGATCTGGATGAAAGCCCACTGTAAAATATGAATCATACTCTTATATCTCTAAAAACTGAAAACGATCGAATTTCGCAGAAACGAAAGGTTCAGATCTAATTTTCACAACCAAAATAAACATTCCTAACTTCAAGACTTCAGGGAATTTTCTAGACTTCAGGAGGTTTCTTTCACATCAAATCATGTTGTATCACTGGAGGTTCACACATACCTGATAAGATGTGAAAGAAACCTGATAAGATGTGAAGAAGCCATTTTGATTTCTGGTTGAAGAACCTGGTAAGATGTTTTCAAAACCTGATTTTCTGAAGCCATGTATTATTTCGCTCATGCTGACAGGACAAGCTGGTCGTGGCTTTCGCCAAGTTGATCAGCACTGCACATGCAGGACAGCTTATTGAAAAGAAGCTATGGAAGCCCACAGCGTTCCAAGATGTGCCAAGATATGCCAAGATGTGCCAAGTAGCAGCTGAAAGAGCCTGAAAACACATATGAAAACACCAGGGCTTGGTAAATGTCGTTGTTTTTTGATTCTGAGTGGAGGACAGATCAAAAGCGTGGAGGCTTACCTGGCAGATAGCTCTTTGCCCTCTGATCTGCGACCGCTCTACGAAGCCAAGAAAAAGAAGACAGGCCGTTTGCAGTTGTCTTTTTTTCCATCGCAGATGGGGATCGACCTAAATCATTAATTATTGATATTATTATTACATGACTACTGTAAGGTTCTGTAAATGTTTAGGGGCCAGATTGGGAACCAATTGGAACCCCACAGACAAATTAGAATTGTCCATCATTATTTTGAGTTGGGAAGCAACAAATACATGGTGGGTACAATGATTCCAATGATCCAATCCAGGAAGAGGGTGGTACAATCATCGTCATGAACGTCATGAACGTCATGAACGTCATGAACGTCATCGTCATCATCGTCGTCATCAACAAACATCTACTGCACATTACTGCACACTTTACAACATCCACTTCTTTTCAGCCTGATCCAAACATCATCACAATCTCCCCTTTGTCCTTATCGTTGCGCGCAGAACTGGCACAGAGTCGCGTGGGGAAGTCGGGCGGAACAAAGGAGGGCTACAAGGAAATGCTGAACAAGGCGCATCTTCGGCTAAAACGTTGGCATTTCATCGGTGGTTTCGTTGACGTGTTTGGTCTTCAGGTGGCAACTTTCCTGTCAGAGCTGGAGAGTGACTTGAAGGCAACAGGCCGGAGGCGTTTACGTCTCGTTCAGGGGAAATCATATTACAAGATACTACCTTCATGAGTTGATGGTACAAATTATATAATGGATTATAATGAGAATTCAGTTGGAGCAACCCCATGATCGTGTGACTTGATTCTCTGAGTTTAATTACTGTTAGCCAAAATTCGGCCCTTTGTATTGATGATATATCGCCACTTGTTTGCAAATGAACTTCCCACTTTCCATTTTGGCAATTGGCAATTGCAACAGCGTCGGCCTTTCGCTCTTTGAGTTGATACGATTGCATATCTCCCTATTTTCAGTATATATCCCAGCCCCAGAAAATATCGAAGAGTCACCTATCCTTATTCTAGTAAGAGTGCACTTTTCTATCTTGCCCTTGCAGTTTAGTTAACTTCAATTCATCATCTTGGGATCGACAGGTGGTCCTTTCATTTGTGGCGCGGAGTGTACCATGGCGGATCTGGTCTGGCACACCTCCCTGTTACGGCTCTATGAGCTCGGTTTCGATGGCTTGTTTTCGGAGGACGCTGGGAACTGGGAGAAGTTGTTGGACCATGGAATTTTAAACCCCAAACGTTGGGATGTGATGTCCCCAGGGTGGTTCCACCCACAGTTGGAGAGTTGGAAAGTCACCAATAATGGCATTTTTTCATGCTAACTATGGAGATCCATACCCACCCAGCTATTCTTTGCAGGCTATTTGAGAGTAGGAACACCCTGGAAAACCATAGATTGGCAGGTGATTGTGGGATAACCAGTTTCTGTGGATCAGCTGTCCCTGGACATCCAACACCGAGTCACCATCGTTTCAGATCTTCCACGCACCAAATGCTTGCGGCCGAAATCTTCAAAGATCTAACATGATCTACCCTCTGGTAATTTAACATAGCTATGGAAAATCACCATTTTTCATGGGAAAATCCACTATAAATCACCATTTTCAATAGCTATGTTAGTCATTACCAGAGGGTAACATGATCTAACATCATAAACAGCGTTGTTTCAACATCTTCACTTGGGCGAAAAAAGAAACGACTGGATCTGGGTGCCGAGCTGCTCGTGATTCCAGATCAGCTTCCTGGTGATATCAGCGCTGCGAATCCCATGTTTTTTTCCAAATTCGAGACCATCACTGGGTCATAATAGTGTAATTAATTGTAGTAAATATATAACAGCATCTAACTATCAGTTATGAGTTATATTGACTATATATAAATATAGATATAGATATGGTTTATATAATATATAATATATAATTATATATATATATATTATGTTTAGATATAACTTATAGCAGCATGGCAATCTGAAGATGATCCTGGGCAGGAGAAGTTGCCCAAAGTGCACCAGCCGCCTGGATTTTTGTTGAAACCGGGGAAGAGATGCCGGAAATGAAGCAATAACAAGTTATAGAAGTTATATACTGGTTGGTTGTTTGGAACATTTTTATTTTTTCCATATATTGGGAAGAATCATCCCAACTGACGAACTCCATCATTTTTCAGAGGGGTAGGTCAACCACCAACCAGATATATATATATATATCAACATATCCCCAAGTTATCTAGTTATATATCTAGTACAACTAGATCAGTCATGAAGATCAAGCTGGGTAAATTATAGTGACCTCACTGAGAATCATGGTGAATATCGGGAACCATCTCCATGCTGGGCCGAACTCTTCCAGCACAAACATTCAATGGGATATTTGAGGACTGTAAAATAGAGGTACTCCATAAATATAGTGACAATGTATATATATATATTATGATATATATATAATATACTCTATTGTATAAAACCATATGTTTTGTTTTTTTTTGGGGTATATCCCTTTACGTAGCCAGATATGTGTACTTTAAGGGATTGATGTTTCGGGATGGTTTTTTTTTGGAAAGGTTGCTGGTGCACATAAGGAATTGACCGGCTGATTGACTCAACGCTAACACCAGAAATTACTGACTGACTGCATGAATGAATCAATGACTGAATAAATAAACGAATGATGATCAATTGGTCACTTTATTCTTTGATTCATATATATATATGATAAGGCCATGAGGAAGATAGGGGACCAACCAATATATCAAGGATTCCAAGGAATGGATTCTGTTGGGTTTACCAAATCCTCGCACTACCGAATCATAGCTGATTTTCTACAAGGTCAAAGCGATTTAGGAGGTATCAATTAGATTCTACTGAAGCAAAATCTTCGCTACTACAACTAGGCCAATGCTTTCAACTAAGTGGCTATGGATCAATACCTATTAATACCATTTTTAGTGGGATGAACATCCATTTACCAGCTATTTTGATGTTCACCAGGGGTACAAGGTTTTGACCCATCCCCAAGTATACAGTGCTTTGACTTTTGAGTCAGACATTTTCATGAATTCCCCGCCTCACCCCACCCATAGGTTCATCAGCCTCATCAGCGCAGTCACAAGGTATGCCATGCGCATCCTTCGCCATGAGGGCTTTGCCCAGGCCACCTACCTGTGGCCGTACAAGCCGGTGACACGCAACTTGCGACGGCTAATGGCGGAGAAGAAACCTGTGCAGGTGGGGAAGATCGAGAGGGTTTGTATTAGGTGATTGGGTCAAAAATAAGGTCTCTGTTTTTTGGATATATATATATATATATATGTATATATATATATATGTATATATATATATATATATGTATATATATATATATATATACAATATACATATATATATATATACATATATATATATATATGTATATATATATGTATATATATATGTATATATATATATATATATATGTATATATATATATAGTGTTAGATACCGTATGTAGTGTTTGAAAAGGGTATGTAGTGTTCGGTATATCGTGTTAGGTCGTAGTAGATAGGCATCCTTAAATCCATGTATGTTCAGTCCCCAAGTCATGTTGATTTTGTTTCATCGCAAATGTTGGCACGTCTCGTGATGTCTCGTGCTTGTTGGCAATTGACATTCTTGCCAGGCTTTTGTAATGAATCTGATGTCCAAGATGATTCTTGGTGGCTGCAGTTGCTGCTGCCTGTAGAGCTTGGAGAGGTTGCAGTCTTCCAAAGGACTGAACGACTGTGTGAAGTGATAAGATTATATAATCGATCTTAAACGGAGGATTCCTCATTGCCATGTGACATTACCAGAGAGTAGCTGCAAAAAAACATCAAAGATGTTGGTATGTTTTGGATTGTTTGAATGGGTAAAATCAAATGTCCTGAAGTATTTACCCAATATTTTTTGTTAATTTTGGTAAGTTTGGATTGGACTAAGGTAGTCCACGATTGTCTCAATGCGTTTTCGAAGACATTTTTGTACCACTGTCCAGCCAGATGGTTCCAGCGCAACTGCAGAACGCCACAGTATTAGTTCTGAAAGGTATGGATGCCGAACATTTTGTTGGTGGGTTCACATCTATGTAAGTGTCCTCCAATGTATATAAGCCCAAACTCTCAAAATCTATACTCAACGTGTCAAAACAACATGTGCAGTAAAAAATGCACATTTTCATGGGCCATTCATTGGTATATTCAGGGTCCAGGTATGTTTGAAACACTTACTGTACCAGTGTGCTTTGCAGCTGGGATTTAGGGCCAGTCGCTTTGCCTCCCAACTGTATCAAGTTGACTGCGGTTGAAAGCGCCACAAGTGCCCACCAAAGTTGTCAACTTCGCTGACTAATTTTATGGTCACAGCACCATGCACCGTGACCCTGAATTGGTTGAGAAAGAAATGGACGAATTGCATAAACCCATATATTTCGTTGGTAAAAAAAGACCAGTGATTGCCTGATGCTTCCTGTAAGATTTCCCGTGAATGGGTCTCCGTCCACATCATGAGATCGGCTTTCAAACTGCCCGGCTTGGTTCAGAAACGGGGAGAATTCCCCCCAGGTTTCAGGGAATAGCAGATACGAAAACCAGATCGTTGGACGATAAAACTTAAACCCATGATAAGACCAACATCTACAGTTGAAAATCAGTTGAAACCCTCATATTTAGCAAACCATGGGAAAAGCAGCTATGGAAACAGTGCGAACACCAGGTTTGATTTTCCCTCAACATCCTCAACCATTGAGAAGTCTCAGGTGCCGTTGAACATGCAGAGATTGAAACTTGCATTGAGGTGCCAAATGTGGGGAGACTGGGTAGTTGAATGGGTTAATTTTGAGGCATTTAAATACGGGAAGGCGCTGCTTAGACAGATCCTTTTTGCAGGATATCTATAATTGGCCGAGCCACATCATCATGACATGGGTATTTAGCATGGCCAAAGTTAAGGAATGTTAAGGAAATTTCTAGGGGCGCATTCATAGCATCGTAAGGGGTCTAACATACCCAATACCCCCAATAGTAATCCCAAGATATCCCTCCCTAATTTTGATTCTCCCAAGAAAGCTGAATTCCTAACGGTTCGGCATCATTCTTCCTATAGTTTACCCATGTTTGCCCAATTTATCCCCAGAACTTCCTTTAGCATCCCCGAAAAAGGTGTAAATGTGTTTCCAGGATGGTGTGGATAATTACAGTATGTTCCACATATTTTCGAGGTTTCCAACCTTTCCATCTATTTGGGGGTTGCTATAGATGGGGTGGCAACGACTGCCCAAATCTGCCCAACGTCCAGGCATGACGTGCCCATTCGCTTCCGGCAATTTCAAAGCACCACCAGCCGCTGGTCGTAGCTTCATTCGGTGCATGGATAAAGCAAAGTTATCCAAGGAAACATGGTGAGTTCACAATATTCATCAAAGAAATTACACTGGCAAGAGACACCAAACAGTGTGGGGGGTGGGAAGCCAATGTACCAGATACAATCAACAGTAGCTATGGAACAGTAACCGGTCAGGCTAGACATTATCCCAACTGGCAGTAGGACCTACGTAGATCTATCTATCTATCTAATCTAATCTAATCTAATCTAATCTAATCTAATCTAATCTAATCTATCTATCTATCTATCTTTCTATCCAATCCATCTATCTATCTATCTATCTATTTATCTAATAATTTATCTATCTATCTATCTAATAATTTATCTATCTATCTATCTATCTATCTATCTATCTATCTAATTAATCTGTCTATCTAATTCATCTATCTATCTAATTAATCTATCTATGTAATTAATCTATCTATCTAATTAATATGTCTATCTAATTAATCTGTCTATCTAATTAATCTGTCTATCTAATTAATCTGTCTATCTAATTAATCTGTCTATCTAATTAATCTGTCTATCTAATTAACCTGTCTATCTATCTATCTATCTATCTATCGATCTATCTATCTATCTATCTATCTATCTATGTATCTATGTATATAGAGGATCTCACAAGATCTTCATACAAGAGCTTCCTAGGAGCATCCCAGGAAAAAACATCGTCAAACAAGCGCCACTACCAATGCAGAGCATCTTGAAGATCTTGATGCAAGCACCTCCTAGGAAGGATTTCAACAGGATCTCTACAAGATCTTCTCGCAAGGACCTGTAGGAGATCATGTAAGGAATCCTAAAGGATTTTACCAGGAAATCTTCAAGGGCTTCTCACAAGGACTTGTACAAGATCATGCAGAGGCCCCTGACAGCATTTCACTAGGATCTCCGCAAGATCTTCCCACAAGGACTTGTAAAAAACCTTGACCAAGATCTTCATGCCAGGATCCCTAAGAGAAGCTCACAAGATCGTCAAGAAGGACCCTGCTTACAAGATCTTGATACAAGAACCTCCCAAGAGCCTCCCACAAGAGCTTTCATACAAGCACCTCTAAGACATGGCCATGGCATCTGCAAGATCTTCATGCAAGCACCTCTTAGAGCATGGACATCTCAGAAGAGGCCGTTCATGCGACAATTTACGGCAAAAATGCCGCGCCCCAAATAATTTATGGGCCCGGCCCTTTAGAACCCCGCAATGTGGACACTGTTTGGGGAAAAATGTGATTCAACCATTTAAACAATGTTAACCTTTTTTTGCCAGGAAAAAAACATTTTGGCGCCTTTGGCCATATTTATCCAAGGCACAAATGCATTTTGCCAGCCGCATTGGAGGTTTGGCATAAGCCTGGGTGAAGGGGAGTTTGATACTTCAATTTTTGGCCTTACCCGGTGGGAATGGAATAGTGCCTAGTTATGTTTATTTTTCGGGTAACTAAGATAAACCATGATGAGGGAATGCCAGGAAATTGCCCAATGATGCATGATGCTCTGTGTGTTAAAAAAATTGTCATGTTTCCTCATTGTCGGATGCGTGTTGCTAGTTTTCCCACCGTTTCGGGGGTTTGGGGGGATGAACATCTATAAATCCCAACAAATTATTTGATGTTCACCGAGGTACCAACGTTTTGACCAACTATATCCACATTCGGAATGGCAGAAACATGTGCCGTAGATGGATTGTTTTGGAGCGACGACTTATTGATCCCGGAACGACATTTCCAAGAAATAAGAAACATATTATATCATTTATATCAAATCTTATCATATGGATTCATATGGAGGTTTCCTAAAATGGGGATACCCCCAAATCATCTATTTTAATAGGACGTTCCATTACACACAATCCATTTTGGGTTACCCCCATTCATTGAAACCCCCACATTGGGGATTATATGAAATTATCATAAAATACGCCATACAGTGCTTTTCAGGGACTGATTGCATTTTCCTGCCCTGGTGGGTTGTTTTCAGGAACGCATCTTGTCCCATGTTGTTTGCAAACCTACGGTTGTTGGATTGAATACCGGCCTCATATTCAAATTGGTAGTATATGGGTTTGCCTGAAAATTGCGTATACTCCAAAGAACCAGTTTAATGAAACAACACGTGATTGATCATCGGACTTCTCCTGTAGCCTATTTTCAGACATTGGCATATATCTAAGGCTCAAAATTAGTCATGTTTTGTAGTAGCAATCGGTTTATTTGATCCTCTAAATAGATCAAATTGATAGGGAAACAAACAAACAATAGGGCTAATCCCAAGGTGACTACAAGGTGGCAGCGCGGTTCCAGAAAAGAGAGGCCACGTGGGATGGTTCCATTAGTTCCATTGCTGCGCATCATTTGGGTTTTTCATGGTTTTTCCATGTTTCAATGGATTGGTTTAGTCGGGAAAATCTACACGGGAAACCCATGGGTTTTTACCATCAAATATAGATAATATAGGGGTTTCCGGTTCCAATTTTCCCATCATCCAATTCTATGAATGTTCATTGATGTTTCAACTTATTAGTGAACGTTGTGATTTGTTGCATCTCTCGATCTTGATGCGTCACATCAAGGCAACCGGAGTTCAGCGTGGATCCTCCATGTGTGAAGAAACATGTGGGGAATCCATCCATAGGATTCAGATGATTCAGACCCAGCAGAGATTTTTCGGTGCAAATCTAATCAGGAAGTAGGGATAAGCGAATCTTGACACATCTTGCAGTTAGTGTCCAGGTGACTGGAGGATTAAGGGTCCATGACAGCCACATGGGAGACCCAACAGGTCAACAGCTTCACTGCTAAAGCTGTAGATTGCATTGAAAAACAAATGCAGATAAATCCGATGAGGCATCAAACGCGGCAGTTACAAGTTTGATAGGCAGCAGGCATGGTTTTCTTGGGGGGGAACTTAGACCCTGTCTTTCCACAAGAATTTGCCAGCCTTTGGGCCATTCCTTGACCACTGCCGGGCACGGCACGCCATGCCCATGGAATGCTGCTCTGTGGTTCCACGCGCGGCGAAAGAACCTATGGAACCCATGTGGGAATCTGTGAGCCTCTTGGGCTAAGTTGCCAAAATGAACATATTGCCAGTTGCCTGCCGTTGAAGCTGACCTCAGGAATTGCTCAAGAGCACGATTTCGGACAAGTGCATATTATCATTCGCGCTGTTAGAGATTTAATTTGTTGTTTAGAGTTTAGAGGATATCAGCTTGCTTGGTTGTCATAGTTGATGCATTAAGAGTTATGTGATTTTTAGATATTTTTGGTACTTGAATTTCTCGAGGGTGACTTGCCATGGACCTCAATCATGCTCCATGCAGAAAGTTCGTGATCTTAGTGAAATATCTCGAGTCATTTCGAGTCGAGGTATGCATGAAGAAGTCAAGAACTTGCAGGCCTACATGGAAAAACATTTCTCCAGACAAGAGATCCTTATGGAGGACTGGAAAACCGCAGGAAGAGTCATGGAGCCATTCAGAGCTTGCAACAACGTCAACATGACACCACTGATAGGTGATGATTAGGAGTGGGATCTGGCGGACCACTCGAAAATTGTCTAAATTCATTGGAATTGAATGGAATTATATTGGTTTGTATTTGCCCAGATGGTACATGAGATGTAATGTTGATCTACCAGCCGCCTGCAAAGATACGTGTTTGGTGCTGGAAGATGGTTTACTTGATGTGTTCCTTTCTAATCTTTCTATTTGGGCAAACTCACGGGAGAGTCCTATGATCATCTTGGTGATTTCAGAGTAGAAACGATACTAACGTCATTGTCATGGATTCTGCATAACCCCTTTCGTAGTATCGTGGATTGATTCTGTTTGAGATTCTTAGAGAGCTTAAGATCGGGGGGTTTAAGGGATTTTAAGGGACCATGCACATTTGTTGCAGATGAAGGCGTTTATATCGTTGTGTTTGAACAGTGCAATGTTACTGTCTCAATTATGTCTAAATCCAATTAAGTGAGTTTTCTCTGGCCCCAGTAGGCATCATCTAAAGCATCCCACAACAGTGAACGGTGCGTTGCTTTCCGCCCTGGTGACCCTGGTGTATGTGGCAGGTCCCACAACATATGGATGTCAACTCCCACTGGTCCCCATGGCTCCCAGTGCTCTCAATATTCTTGACCCATGTTTGTTGACTAAGCCCAAAAAATTGTCTCGAATTGAAGGATATACGTATGATTTGCAGTGATATCTAAGACTAAGAATGTAATGATATGGGTATGCGTCAATACCTATAGATACATTTTTAGTGGGATGAACATCCATTTACCAGCAATTTTGATGTTCACTAGGTGCCAGGGTTTTGATAATTATATATATATATACATATCATGATTTATGTATATACAGTCTTGACAGACATGTTGAAGCCAGTACCAGCTCAGCTCAGACCCATACCGAAAAGTCATCCATCCTGTCTTCCATCCCCTCGATTTTGAAAGGACCTGACTGATCAGGTGAAGCAATGCATGAAGAGATTCAGCAAGGACGCGACGCAGCTGCGTTCACCCAGTAGACCAGAGTTCTGAGCAAAACAACTCGACTTTCCTGGGTGAGACACGTTTGATGTGTTGTGTTCGTTTTATGCTTAAACAAACATTGGTTGTAAGATGTTTAGTTTAACCTTTCAAAGGAGGAACGCTGGATATACTGGATGGTCCACTGAAAAATGTCCTTAAAAAATTGCCAGCCACATTTATGGTTGAAATGGACACATGCACCCAAAATGTAAGTTTAAGGTGGGTAAATTATGGTAAATTGCTGTCATTTGTCTCGAGTTGGACCATGTGAATGGCTGGTACTTCTGGTACTTGGGATGTTGCTGCTGAATCATGGCTATGGCAGGCACTGGATGCGTGTGGATCCTGACAATCGTGCTAAGAGAATCTATATAAGATATACTTATGTATGGTATCCTTACCACGCTTAGCAACTGTGAAAGATGGGTGCTGCTATTCCAGAAGATTGTGTGACCGATGCCTGAGGCTGAAGGCGCTTGGACAGGCAGAATGGAAGACTACCACGTCTTCAATTCATTCTCAATTGTATTTCCATGGTATTTACTACTTCAACTGGTAGAATCTCAGAAAACACAACTGGACCTAACAGCTTGGTCAGTTCACCCGAAATTCGAGCACACACATTTTTTTTGTGGTCGGATTTTCCATAGAAAATACCAATTTTTTGAACCTGCACATGTTGGAAAGTCTCCTCGGCTCGACAGGAGAACGTGTTTCTCCGTCCCAAAGGGGGTAGATTTGGAAGCCCAGAGGCACTGGGCCCACTGGGCTGTGCCGGCTGTGCCCTGTTTTGGGGAATCACGGGGGAGATGATCTTAACCCAACCAGCGACAGAAATGTGATACACAGATATAAACAGGGCCTATCCTCAGTTAACATAACTATTGAAAAAAAAACATGTTGAACAGGTCAATCATCTAACAGTTGGTACATGTTCCATCCATGGTTCCATCCATATGAAAAGGTAAATCATCTATAGAATATTATAGAATCATGTCTATCCATTTTGAATAGGTAAATCATTTGTAATAGAGGTACATGTTCCATGGCTATGTTTTACCAAAGCATATTTTCACCCAGGCTCAGATGATTCGCCGAATAAATGAGGCCTCCATGCTAGACATCAGTCGAATCGAAGAGAAGCCCAAGCGGCCTCCAATGGCGCCCGAGGTGTGCGACGGGGATGACGGGGATGACACCTCTGATTCTTGAACTATAACTATGATGTATATCATGTATTTACATAACATATTGTTATGTATATATAATTATATATATAGTGTTATTGTATGTATCATAATCATTATCTAATCCAAATATCATGTTATACAGATATAATATGACTTGCCTTGATGCTGGTCAATGCTGGTCATACATATGTTCTGGCAAGGGCCTCGTAAGTGCCGTGAGAGTACTCTGTGTCCTCGTGCCTGGTTTCTGGACAGACTTTCAGTACATGGATATGAGATGGATATGACATGGATATAACACATATGTATATATATATATATATATATATATATTATGATATGTATAAAATGGAGGACTCGCTTTTTTTCTCAATGTCTATACTGTAGATTGTTTGTTGCATATATATATATATGCACTGTATTATTTGTATTTTTGTTGTTTAAAGTATTTTTAAGTAGAATTAACCAACATATATAGTTGACTTGGAGGACACTTTGGGTCCCGATTTTTTTTCTAGCTGATGGCCGACTTGGAGGCGACAGTGCTGCGTCAAGAAAGCGATACTGCCGACAGCGGTCACTCAGCTGAGAGTCCGGCTGGAGACAATCCCTCAAAGATGGATGGTTTGAAAGGAAAGGAGATGTATTTGGTACATCTCTTGGGGTGGGCATGGTTCAAAAACCATGAACTCTGAAGATGGATGGTTGTTCATGTCACACCGTTCATAGCCTCTTATTTCAGTTTTGCGTGTCCCATGAGTTAAATGATGGAACACCCGTTTCCAACATTGGGATGAACCGTGTTTCGGGTCTTTGGGAGGCGGATGGATGGTATTTTTCTGTAATTTTGTTTGGTACTCAGTGACTCTCGGTTCACAAACTCAGATGGGAACATCTTACTGTTCAGATTGTCGGATTCTACAAAGTTGACTGACGCTGCTCCCAGATGGTACTTATTTTTCATGTTTCACTACGCCCCCCAAGTCATTCAAACATGAGCAAGTACCCCAGCCAATATTGATTTGGAAATTCAAGAGCCCAAAAGATCTGAGAACCAACCTACCTACAGTAGTTAACCAACTAGGGTAAATCATTTAATGGTCAATCCTAATCCTCTTTTATATCTATTTTCCGAATCTTTCCGACAATAAATGCCATTCCACATGTACCACATGTACCCAAGTTGATCATTTTAAGGATTCTGCCGTTACCACGCCACGTTTCTATCTGTTTCGATGATTCATGTGGGTCATCCGGTTGGAGACGCACTGCGACCTGCAGGTCGGCGGGAGAGCGTCTTGACATCTACAGTTCACAGCCACAACAGGCCGGGGCACCGCTGTGAAACGCGGCTGGGGCGGGGCACAGCATGGTGCGACGAGGGAAAACTTGGAGGATCACTGGGATTCTGTCGACCCAAAGAAAGATGGCCCTCAACACGGGGAATTCATTCCCATAGGATCCATGTATGCCATATATGGTAACATTTACCATTAACATGCCCCCAATGTTAGCATTAATATACCAGCACCATGGATCCGTCATGGGATTGTTGTGACCAGTGACAGTGACAGCATATGACAACATTGACAACCCGACGCCAGAAACAGTGCACGGATGAGCTTCGCCCGGAATATCTTCACAGACCACATGCAGAAGCTGCTGGGATCAAAACTGAGGGCCGCAGGGCCAGTGACTGGGAAGATGTCAGCTGTGGCGGAAAAAACCCAACCCAGCAGATACCAGCAGTACCCAAACATGGGACGAAACCAGAAGTTCAGCTATCTCATAACATGAAATGATGATCCCAATGGACCAATAACACTATGACAATATTGTTTGGAGGGATCGAAACCAGCAAGTGTTCCCATGAGATATTCAAATCGGATGGTTTGGTGGTGGCATGTGAGTCAGTGGTCCTTCATCTTTCTGATTCGAAGCTGCAAAGATGAACGACCACGGATTCCACAACATGAATCCCTCTATGGAAGCTTGACCCAAACCTACTTGTTTCTGAAAATTGGGGACTTCCGAAACACTAATTCAGAACAAACTGTGAATATGACGGTCTGCAGGCGTGATATTGATGTAATATTACAATATATTACAGCCATTTTGACCCAAGTCCAATTTTCTCCAAGTGTCAATATCAGTATTCAAATTATTCAAATGATGTTGTCTTGGGAGATCTCCACATTTATGATCATTTATATTCATTTATGACATCTCCATGGTCCTCAATGATCTCAGGGCCAAAGACGCTGCAGCCAAAGAGTTTGCCAGCAAGGTCTTTCTGGATGAAGAGTTAGAAGGCGGCAGGGTTCGGGGATGAAGTGCAGGGTTGGAGATTCGACCGGTTGAACCACAAGTCCAGCCAGGACAGAAAAGGATGTACCATCTGGTTATTTAACATAGCCATGGAAAATGGCCCATTTATAGTGGATTTTCCCATTAAAAATGGTGATTTTCCATAGCTATGTTAAATTACCAGAGGGTATTTTCTTAGCCAGGACAAACCGCTTTTAAGTTGATCAAATATCGAGCTATTCCCGTGGCCATCCACTGGTGAAATAGACTCTAAGCACAACAGGTACTGGAAATTGGGTGTTTCAAACAAAATGTGTCGAATTTTGGGGTCAGCCTACTTTCAGGGATGGGTTAGTTATGGTTAAAGATCCCAATGTGATCCAATATTTGGTAAAATGTGATAAATACATGTTTGCCCTATGGAATATAGTGATATGATGTGACATGTATATAATTGTGTATATTAATTGTGTATATATAATATAATATATATATATATATTATACACATAAATATTATAGATTCATGGATGTCATAGGATTTGTTTTACGGCACATCCCCGCATATCTCAGGCGGAAATCGTGTCATTCCTTTAGATGTGTGCCATGCCCATAGCCAATCTGGGCGGTGGTGCTATTTCTATGTTTTTTCTTCTACCAGTGCCCCTAGAAACCCAATGGAAATGCTTGGTCCAATCTACCGGTCTGCTATTTTCCATGTTCGGAAGTCCTTAAAAATTTGATTCTACCCCTAAAACTGGAAGGAACTGGTTTATTGAATTTTGCTTTGATGTTTCGAATTAATCGAACAGCACCAACCAGCGAAAGATTTGATGTTCCCCCCAAATCCAGATAAATAGATAAATCAGTATAGGTATCTAGATTAGATTAGATTAATAATTACAAGATCAGATTTGATTATAGATTAGGTAGACACACATATAGATGAACTATTTGTATTATTTTTGTGTATATTTATGCATATTTGTGGATTAGATTTGATCAGATTTGAGTCGTTTCTTTCAGCGGAACTCCGGAGTGGCCAGGTGCTGGATCTTGTGCTTGGCTGCGATCATGTGCGCGTCGCATTGTGAGACTTGGCGCAGGGCCCACGGCCATGGCCAGATGGGTGCGGATAAACAAATTGAAGACCTTGGGAACCAGAGATTTTAGTCTAGTTTAGTATTCACATGTATTACCCAAGCAATTATTGGCGTATACCCAATTTTGAGCCACGTATCATATATCAAGAGGCCACAACGAACATGGAAGAAACACAACAATATGTAGATAGATGTAGAGGTCATGGGTACAGCTGATATAAGGTAACAAGAATGGGGATGTCTCAAATAGCAGACCCAAAAAAAAATAGTAGGATAACCAAGAGTATGGTTCAAAGTTCAAACATCAAAGTTTCAATATGGCGAGGCTTCTGACCCGCCTCAGTGTTTCGCAGTGTCACTACAGTAGCTGAACTCTGGTCGACCAAGACGAGGACTGCTCCCATCACCGCACACTTTGTGATGGCCCTCATTCTTCTCAATCTGATCTTGTTGCCAAGCTGCACCTGCAGGGATAGGACCCCTCGACCAGGGATATTCACGAATGGTTTCAATTCGGTTAGATCCGCATATGTTCGGCTGCTTTAAAGATCTTTAAAGGGCATATTGATAGTGAGAAATTGCATATTGGTCGATTCCAAACTACAAGGATACCCCCGGGAAAAAAAAAACACAATCAATATATTCAAATAGGGACAATGAGGGGCAGCCATTGGCTTTGGGGGCACCTCACGTTCAGAAAAACTTATCTAGAATTTATATGAATTTATCCATGTGTCCAAATTTGGACCATTTTTAAAGTACACATTCTTAAATATAGACCGCACGTGGAGCATGTCACATACTGTGTGGACATTGTGAGCGTATCTAAATTGGATAAACACAAATACAGAACCCCCCTCCGAAATTGCAAACTTGATGTTTCAACATGTTCCAAACCTATTTTTTTCCCTGGATAGCCCAATTGCAACGATGAGATGAGTTTGTCTGCAACCGCGGTGCTCCAAAATTTGATGGTCTACATCTATCAGCATGTTTCCCATGATTTAATGCTCATACGGTCATACATCATAAGGCTTCATAAGGGTAGATATGGGTAGATAGATACTGTAACATTAGATAACCCATTTTCAGACACCCAAATCAGAAATCCAAAAGAGATTCTTCGGTTTTCTACATTGTTCAAGCATCATTTGTTTGTGATGAAATACCAACATGTTCCACCATTTTTGATTGCTGCTTGGTGGTTTCAAACATAGCTTTTATTTTCCATCATATAAGGGATGTCATCCTTCCCATTGACTTTAACATTTTTCAAAGATGCTTTAAACCACCAACCAGATTGTCAAATTAAATCAAACAGCCATTCATCTGGGCAAATTATAATGACCTCACTGCGACCTCACTGGAATAGTGGTTAGTAAGGGAAATCATCCCAAAATGGCCTTAATTCATGTCAGTGAATTATTATAATTTGCCCAGATTCATGTTCCACCAATCCGGCCATGGCGTAACGGACGAGGCTTGGAGTGGAGGTTGACGTCTCCGCAGGCCTTGGCGCCAACGAGATCCCCGGTTGGTTCGATGTGGTGAATGCCATAATCGTCCCTTGGTGCATTTTTTGATTCGGGGAATCATCGCTTGATGGGTTTAGTTCAGATATTTGATATGGTATGATGTAAAAAAAAATACGATATGACAAGATAGGATATAACAAACAATAGTCTTATTATGATCTGACACGATATACCCTCTGCATAACTATTACATAACTATTATATACATAACTATGGAAAATCACCATTTTCAATGGGAAAACTCACTATAAATGGCCATTTTCAACATGTTCCACCATTTTTGATTACTGCTTGGTGGTTTCAAACATTTTTTAATCTTCCATATATTGGGAATGTCATCATCCCAACTGACGAACTCATATTTTTCAGAGGGGTAGGTCAACCACCAACCAGCAATTAGTATATAATTTATCATAATTTATCCAGATATATGATAATATAATATTATAATATATATAATATATAATATGTAAATTATCTAGATTGATGTTTCCTCCACAATTACCAGGTGTCCCAACTGTTGGGCGGCACCAAAAACACCATCGAAAACCACCCGTTTCAGTGCTGCTGGGTGGTCCAATTGAAGAAAGGTATGGACATTCTATGTGATGCCTTGAGGGCACATAACAAATACCCTCTGGCTATTTAACAGTTTGCTATGGAAAATGGATGAAAATGGTCCATTTATAGAGGAACTATGATGATTTACCTATCAAAAATGGTGATTTTCCATAGCTACGTTATATAACCAAACCAAACGGCAACATGAACCAGAGTTTATTTCTAGATGAATTGTACGAATTATGAGGACTATTGCATCATGTCACCAAAGCGTAGATGATGGTTAGGAATGAGAAGGAATTTACGGTAAGAAGTAAGAACTCCAACATGGGCTTAATTTGGGTTTGGTGAACTACAAAAGAATGCAGCCATATCAAGCATATTTCAGAAGTTGCACATGAATTGGATGACTTAAGTCTACCCGAAAAACAAGTATGAAGACCTTGCCATCCATGTATAGATTCAAACCTTGGTTGGTTTCCAAAGCCCAAAGCCAGGATACAAACAAGATGGATTTGAGTAGTACAAAGGGGGAATACATTGAATAATATTGATTTCATGACCGTAGTACCGATTTGTTGCTTACTTACGACTTGCATTGCCTTCATCCCCCATCTATGCTGCTCACCATCGTTGGTACTGTTTATTTGTTTGTTTTTCTCTTGGTTTTAGTAGCCCACCGAAATTTTGAGTGATTTCCTCATCAAAAGACATGTTCATCCCTATTACTACTCGCATTGACTCACAGGCACCAGGTTTAGAGGCAGATGATACAGCCATGTTTCTTCGTTAGATCTCATGCTTGTTGGATTATCCCATATATTTCAAGACAATAAGATATGTCAGGTAAAAACTTACGATCTTCCACAGATCTCACATACACTATATAGACTGGGTATCAAGATATATACCTTAACGTAGTCCTTCATGTTCGACCCCTGACATTGTCCAAGGTTATTCCGGCTCCGGGATGGTGGTACCCCCTATCCACACGGCTTGAATTAGATTAATAATTTGCAGGGTCAAAATGATCAACCAAACATTGTGAAGTAATTATATAGTTAACTTATATCCCCTTCAAAGACTTACGGTCAGCCCATTTCGCTGAACCCAAAAGGTCGCGGTTTTCGTCTTGGAGCTGGGTGGCTGGGCTGTGATTCTTGCGGAGGTTGACGTTTCAAAGAGCCAAAAATGCTACCATCTGAGAATGGGATCTCAAGTTGATCTCAAGATCAAAGATGGAGATTTAACATGATTTAACATCTTTTTGAAGTGATTAATATATGATTTAACCCATCAAGACTGCGATTTGTTTTATCAACTTTGGTTTCATATACTATTTTCATATACGAATCCTTTCATAGACCCAAAGATCGTGCCAACGGGTACCGTGTGCTTTGTGGGTCTGTTGGATTTTTCGTAAAAAATGGGTTAGTCTGACTAGTTGGAAAATATGGTACCCCTAGATATTTATTAGTTTGCCATTTAGGGGATATACATGGATATACCATTTGCACACACCCACTGTCTTTGTGGATAGGATCAAACCGCCCCCAAAAAACACACGTTCACCAATATGTGTAGATCAAGCCAATACACGTGGCTTGCCAGCAAAAAAATAAGGTTTGAAACAACACGAATAGGTTTCACCAAGAATAGTTAGGATATACTATGACTATTGTAACTGATATAACTGGACACAGATCATCAACAAAAAACACATCATTGGGTCCAATTGCTGTCTTCTGCCACGTGCTATTCGTTTTCTTCGGTTGTGTTGTTGACCTCAGCCAACTCCAAGCGTTTTCCAGTGGCAACGGATCAATGACAATTTTTGGCACGTTCATTTGCTAGGTCGCTGCATTTTTTCAATGTTGTTCCCATGTGTTCCCATGTGTCAAATGTGGTTGATCTCGGTCACACGGTCACAGCATCTCGCCTTTTGATCTCCCTGCTCCCTGCCCAGGCTTAATGATGTTGGGCTACGGTCTGAAGAAATTCTTTTTTGGCCGCGACAGGTGGTGGAACGGCTTCGACTTTGAAGCTTGATTTGGACATGTCAAGGATTCCTGGGTGAAGTCAAGGTATGTCGACTAGTCGGTGGACACTTAAAGAACAGAAATTCTTTCAACCTGTCAGCATGCAACTCGAACCTTCAGTGATCAGGGTAATTATTCTTCCAGTGGATTTCCTGTTGCCATGCTTGATTTGCGGAGGGTACACATACCTTGTTGGGAACTTTGATCAGGTGCCTGACTCGTTGGTTTTGAGTGACAATCTCTGAAGAACCTTTTTGAGAAAGATGCAATCTGTCATGAAGGTTCCCGAAAGCTGTTGATCTTTTCTCAAGAAACAGCCAATCCATGCCAAT
>CAMXCT020001039.1:124651-129651 GCA_947184155.2 Cladocopium goreaui
CAAATTTTGTGCGTTAGCCTAAATGTAAAATTAGTTTAAGATTATAGAAACAGATAGTTCTGTTCAAAATTAAGATACTAGAATTATGTATGTTTGTATGACACACATATCTATTTTGCAAAGCTGAAACACAGATATACATATGATAAAAACGATCTTTTGTTTACTTTAATATTGCTGTACCTAAAATGCATGGCTGTACTAGCAAACTACATAGTAAGATTGTTGCAAGGATTCCGAGATTAGTCATGTATTATGATGTATTATGCATATACATATTATTGCATAGTAAGCATAATCATATGTATGTATACATATATATATATATATACATGATCAACGAGGCGTGTTTTTGGGAAAAACGACAGGAAACCATGGGGAATCAATTATGCTTGCTCTCAATCTGGTGTTACCCTGCAAACTTTCCCTAACTAACGCTAATTCCAGGATATGAAGAATTATTTGACTATATATTGTATGGTTCTATCCCCATCCCCAACCATTAAAAGCACAACACGCATATCTATATATACAGATACTACACATGTAGCATGTAATGTCATGTGTCATAATCAATAATCCCAGCCCCGCAATATGAAACACCCACCATGCATGGTCCCTGCATAGGTCTAGATCTCAACAACAAAAACATTGTTTCTGGTGGGGTGTTTAATTTGGGGGAGGGATTATAAAACATGTATTACATATACATGTCTATCCTCATCCCCAACCATTAGAGACATATACATACATATATATATATATATACGCATTAAAACAAAAAAACAACTGATAATCATATTAGCATGTATCATATTAAATCACACACATATATATCATATTACATCACGTATCTTACATATATATATATACATATACATACACAAGTATACTATATGGATGTACTATACATTCACATGTGTATATATCATATACATGTATATACACAAAATGGGGATTAAATGGGGGGGTACCCAGTTATAAGTCGGTTTATAACCCCCATTAGCTATAGTTACAAGTTATAAGTATCATACACCATAGTTTTCGGAATTATACACCAACTTAGCTATCTATGGCGCTTCACTTTGTGTATATATATATATATATAAATATATATATATATATAGTCACCCTTAAACCGATATAATATGGGATGTTCGAAGATGTTCCCACTTTTAGTGGTGATTTTGTGAAATCTCTATGTTCCTTCTACTCCAGGATGACTATGTATATATATATATATATATTATAACCGTATTTCCAATACAATTAATATACTGGGGTCACCTTGTACCATTACTATCCCATCATGACAGCCACTATATACCATAAATGGGATTGTTATGGTATACCATACCATCATTATACCACATATACTATACCCCACGAGTCGAGGTTTGTTGGCTGAGATGCGCTACATGCGTTTCCTCCGCCTTGCTCGGGCACTGCGGGGTATGCGGGTGGTGAAGCTCCTGCGATATGCGTCGCGGCAAAAAACATCGGGATTTACCGTGGGGGGCACGGGGAAATCCACGAAGAATGGAGGTTTTCATCAGAAAATGTGGCAAAAACCCTCATGAATGGAAGATTTAATATGATTTAATGGAACATCTCATTGTAAATGACGGTTTTAATGGAAAAAAAAAACATACATTGATTTTTTTCGGTGTCATTTACCAGTTTGCAATGAATATCTGCGAGTTGGAGAGGTCAATCATCGAACTTCATGGAGGTTTGGGAACTCCCCGAAGCAAATGGAGGTTTGAAGTAAAAGACGTAACTTAATCAGGGGTTGGAAAAATTCCCATTTTGGGAATATTGGACATCACCTGAAAAAGTAGCCATCTAGTAGACCATATACCGTTCATGGTTGGGTGATGTGAAAAATGGGGACATTTAATGACCCATGTTAATGGGGAATTGTCCATTGCTATTGTTCATGAAAAGCTGGGAATTTGGAGTATAATTGCTTTAGGATTCAAGCCGTTTTTGGGTGAAGAGAAACATGTTTCTTTGATCAGAAGAAATGGTCAGACATGATGCAAGAGTGTGGTTTACTATGAACAAATGCGTTTTTGTGTTCTTGACCATATTTTCTCAATGGATAGTGGATTTGGTGTGTCTGAAATTTGGGTAATAGCAAACGTGCTATGGTGACGCAAGAATGATGAGAAACCACCGGTGTGATGTTTGAAACAACCACACTGTTTTCTTTTAAATGTGAACTACTCTATTGTACATCATGCTTGCCTTCGATTGCCACTGGAACACACTTGTTTGTGCATACTATGATCACTTTTCTCGAGACAAAGTTGAGCTCAAACAAAAAAAACATGTTCATCCGCCAGGTTTACCAAGGCTCCACAAAGTATTTGGTTTCAATGTAACACCATCCAGCTTTGATGATTGAAACTCTATGTTCACCGTCAAAACCGGATAATTGATAGCCAAACACACATGCTTGATGTTTCAGCACCCCAAATCTCATTGTCAAAGCAGTTTTGATTCCAAAAACCAGGCCAACTCCCATTTTCGCACCCAAGCGATGCACAAAACACCTTTTTCTGCCCTGTCAGGTACGGGGGAAGTTCCTCCAAATTGTTTTTTTCAACCAATCTCTGAAAATTGGTTACCCAAAAAACGTATGGTTCATCATGTTTCCCAAGATTCGGTTCATTGGGGTATCCCGACCGCACTACCCCAAAGTTGTGTCTTTGAAAACAAATTAAGACCGCAAGTGCACCCTTTACAGGCATATCTTTTGTTCATGTCCCCTTCCTATTTATATTTATGTCCGAAGATATGCGGTTTGCTTTGCCTTATGTCTGTTGTCTATTGTTGTCTTACATCCTCAAGTTTGGACTTATTCAATCATGAGTTTCATGGTCTGTCCAGTCCCCAAGCATGTTTCTCTGCACTAAAATTCAGAGTATCACATGTCTTCTATATCCTTCCGTGGGATTCAAACAACGATTCTATGGGATATCATGCGATATCATCATCCAACGTTGTTTTTTTCAAAGTTCGGCTGGTATAGATATCCAAAGTTGGCGAGTTGGATCTTGTTAGATCCACGAATCGGATATCTCCAAGTTTCGCCAAGTTTCTCTATGATATCTATAGATCTATTGAGTATATATGAGTATATGGATTGTATACATGATACAGACCCACCAAGAAAGACCGACACATTCCGGCAAGTCATCAACCCCAGCACCCAGCACTCCCAGCACCCAGCACGAGGTGAGCGCCTTGAAAACGCTGATCTTCTCCATCATCAGCACCACCGGCTCGCTGATGTGGACCTTGGTGCTTCTGCTTCTGATCTTCTACTGCTTCAGCGTTGCCTGGTACGAAAGGTTGGAATCGGCAAGAGGAATGATAGGTGTGTGTGTATATTATATATCGATTATATAGTGGTCATCCCGGAGTAGATAGAATATGGATACGTCAAAAAGACTCATGAATTGGAAGATTTTTGAACGTGTGGTATTCTTTCTACTTCAGGATGATTGTATACATATGATTACAGGTAGATAAATAGCTGGACAGTTAGATAGACAGCCAGACAGATAGACAGATAGAGAGATAGACAGGTAGATAGATCGATAGATAGGTAGGTAAAGATATAGATGTAATGATGCACTTTATAAGAAATAAATTGTATGTATATGTATATATTATATATATATGCATGTATCCCAGCAGGTAGAGACATGAATATACATGCATACATATTGACCTATACATATATACACACTGACAGCATATGTGCAATGATCAAAAGACGCTATGAAAGGCTTCAATTACGATCCGCCATCGCTACTCAAAACATGTGATTTACTGTGTGTAGCGATAGGGGGCCTTGTGTAGCGATACCTCTTTTTAGACTTTGTTCATGATTGAACCTTCCTGTTGGGCGCATGACTTTCCAATCTTTTGATGTCAGAGTGCGACACGGGAGCAGTCGCAGTGGGCTGGTCTTCCTGGGTAGTTGCAAGATGGCCTGTCGTCAAGTATATATGAGATAGTTACATTAAACAATGTTGATATATGGGGGTATGTTGATCTATAAGGTATGCAAGAAACTAATTCATAACGCATCATGAGCTTGATGATGATGGTGATGGTGATGATGTTGATTCAGATAGTGACCGTGCTGAGATATGTTGAAAAAGCATCCTTGTGCGGTCACGGACGCTTCTCCAAAGCCACTGTCCAGGAGTAGAATTGCAACATGGAGCTTGTCAGAATTTCGTGTCGCTTGAAACATACCCCTGAGATCACACATTTTCTGGTCCCGTAGCGATGCCCGAAGCGATATCCCTCGATACCCAGAGCGATACCTGAAATCCATGAAATTAGGGAGTACCCCACATGGTCACTTGAAACTATACAACTTGTTTTCTATTTGCACACGTCAGTATAGCTTCTAGAGTTATGCCGCGTTCCAAAGAGAGGCTCACAGGCATTCTCAATTTGCTCAGCGATTTGTTCACATGTCTACCTGTTAGGGAGAAGTTGCCGATTCATTTTGGCGTGGTATTAGGTTGCAAAGGAGGCGGGGTGAAGAAAAAAAGGCAAGCCAAGACAAGCCAACACAAGCCAAGGGCAGCCTCCGAGGTCAGATGACCTGCAGTGAGTCCGGCTGGTGTCTAGCTGAAGCTGTCGACGTCAGCCTTGGTGATCACGTAAAAGTTTGAATTTCCCTGGAGATACCATCGCAAGGGGAATAAGAATCCGATTCCTCATCTGGATCCTCCTCTTCTAGCAGCGATTCTGCCTAGTTGGTGAAAAGGGTGCTGGGACTGTGTGTAGCGATAGGGGGCCTTGTGAAGCGATGCCGTGACCTCACCACATGAATTGAGTTTTGATGGTCGCACATATGTGCATATACATATCATTGTATGTCATCGTATATCATCATGTAACTCTTTGTTTGTGTGTATTTGGTTTTATCACCAGGTACCAATTGAAGAATTGCATGTTGCATGGGATTT
>CAMXCT020001039.1:134651-154651 GCA_947184155.2 Cladocopium goreaui
CATTGGGTCCCATTGGTTGACACCATGTTTGGCCATGTTCAGTTTTTTTTTTGTGACTTGGAGAGTTTGTCCTATGGATTCACTTGGGACATTTCGAACGGTGGATCGAGATAAGATCTGGACGCAAAGTACTGGATCGACCGATTGGAACATGTTGTTTGTTCTTGCCGGATTTGCATGGACTTGCTAGAGTTTACTTCAGTACCTGAATATTCAGTATGTGCCGGTGAACGTCGAATATTGACTTTAGCAGCTACTGTATACTACGTTGTGCTAAATGGGAATAGCTGGCCAGCAAAACATGTCTTTTTCTGCATGGGATCTCAGATTGGCAATGGTTTTTATTCCCCCAACGAGTTTTGACCCATTCCCACCGACAGGTAGTTACTGGCGTGCACCTCGGTTGCAGGAGTCAGAAGCATGGGGTTGGCAGGAGTCAAAAAACCCGTGAGTTTGATGATTTTCCCGAAATGTTCCCATGATTTTCCCATGATTCTCCCATTGAAAACACCATATTTATACATCTTTTATAGCATTCCTGGCTGGCCACCGAAACCTTTCCCTATGACATCTCCACTCCGCCGTCTTCTTTGCGAAGCTGAGGTTTTGCCACACGGCCATTGAGTCGGCCACAGCGGACAAAGAAATCGTGGTGATGAGTCAGATGCAAAAGCTCTTTGGCAATGAACTGTTGTTAGGGATATTAGGCAAATGTTTATGATGATTGGTCACTATTCATATGGGGATATAATGGGATATGATATAACCGAATACATTTTTTTTGGTCAGGGATAGAGTAAGTTTCATTATGTTCTAGCTCCAAGTTACGCAAATTCAGAAAATTTACCTATATCATGAATCCATCGTACTCCAGACCTGTCTCTTTGGACCCATTGTTTTCCCAACCTGTTTCCCTGTGTGTGACATGTTTCACACCTGTGAATTGACTGGTTGCGGTGGGAAGACATTTCAGCTCGATTTGGAAATTGTTTGGCACCATGTCGATGCCTTGTGTTGCTCCTGAAATGCTATGGAGCCTGGATGAGCCAAAGCGTGCCCTGATAGGTGAGTTTCCCATTTTGGAGACTGAAGTAGGAGAGGGTTTCAAAATATTGTGTGACTTGTTTGTTGAATGGGCTGAATTCCTGTTAAACTACAACAACCAGCATCCGCTCTGTTGTTGAATTTGGGGAATTGTGGCCCAGAATCCTTCTCTCAGGGGATTTCCCGCCGCGCATACTCATGTGGCATCGCACTCGAGGGGTGTCATCGCACTCCAGAGGACCCCATCGCACTCCACATATATTCACAAATCTTTGTACTCCACAAAAGGCATAGTATACCAGAAAAACCGTCGCATACAGCCAAAAAACATTTTTTTGAAAAAATGAACCTGAAGAGTTTTTTTTTATTTTTTTCTCGTTGGAGGTAAAATGTTCTGGAATATGATAATATGGAATATGGGGGAAATCGTTGTTTTTCCAGCGTTTTGAAGAGTCGCGCATACAATCGTATTCCATCAAATTTTGATACTTTAGACCTATGCAGGCTATGGAAATCCTCGGTTGTGGTGCTAGCCGTGCAGGATGGAGTGTGATGCTCTCTGGGTATATGGAGTGGAATTTCTGACCCCAATTTGACCAAAAAAGATGTCAACATATGCTTGAGAATCCCACATGCAGGATTGGCAACGCATACCAGGGGGGCATCGTACTCCAGGGGTGGCATCCTACTCAATGTAAGTGTATTCAGTGGGAATATGGTACCATTTGGGTTCGAGGAAGAACAGCGAAATCCAGACTTGGCCCAGTTTGCGGATGCGGAAGCTGAACCGCCAGCCAAACGCGTCAAAAAAATAAGCTGAACAGCTTATCCAATGGTCTTAAAAGATCCTATAGAGAAGTTGATGATTGATGATAGAAACACAAGACTTTATGTTTATTCAAGAAATCATTGCTTGAGAAGCTGTGGACTCAAAGGGTCTTAGCGGGGTTAAACATGTGCGATTGGACATGACAGCACGTGCCAAGGGAAAAGGTGCGCCTGACAAGGGTCACACAACCTCATTCTCACCATCAAAGGTCGTTCATTATTTTCCAAATTTCCGGAACTATTTTGGCATGGAATATGAACAGCCTTGGAATATGGGTAGGATTTTGCTAGAAATGTATATATAATTGGGTTATACCCAACTATCTCAACTACTGGACTGAAGATTTTCAGTGCACCCAAGTTTCAGACTGGGCAGCTTGCCCGGATCAGAGCTTGACACGGGGTCAGATAGTGTCTCCAGTCCCCACAAATCTTGAGTCTTTCATGTCAGGGTGAGAATATACAATTAATATCGATTAATATAAATTAATATCAATTAATATCAATTAATATCAATTAGTATCAATTAATATCAATTAATATCAACTATATAATTAATACTAATTACACATACATATACTGTATATATATATTATTGTAATATATTGTAGATATACAGTCGAAACCCTCCTTGTCGATGAGTCAATGAGATGACATCCTTCCGCTAGTTGCTGTTCTACGGCCACTTTGGCCCCAGGCAGCTGCTTGTAAACAAAATACAGACCCTCAAACCATCCATACAGCGGCTAAATATGCTACAGGATATATCAGGATATTAACATATGCTAAAAGTAAGCAGGAAAACAGATATTAAAAGATACTAAAAGTAAGAAAAACACCACCACCAAATGTTTCAAGCATCAACTTCTGGTTTTGACACAATGTCGCTGTTGCCGAGGCAGGCAACACAAGCGGCAGCCTTGCGCGACATGTTCAAAGATTCTGGGTTTCACCATCACGGGCGCAATCAATACTGTAGCTACAGTTATCTCCAATGAATGGAGGTTTTAATTGGAAAAACATTGTAAAATCATCTATAAATGAGGGATTGTCCATTGAAAATCCTCTATAAGTGAGGAATGTTTCATGGATTTTCCATTGTAACGTTTGATTCCAGGAGGGACCCTCGCTTTGTCACAACTATAATATAGTATAGATAGCACCACTCATTTGGTTCGATGATTTAATGCTATGTTAAATTTTCAGAAGGTACATAGACTAGTAACATCAAGTAATCCATCAGTATTTTTAAGGAGGATTCTACTTTCCTCCATTTTTGGTGGTTGCTACACAGTTTGATTGTTGGGGTTGGTTAAGGGGTCATTAAGTTCGAGCTTGAGCCGCTCCATACATGGGTGAAGATGACCTTTCTGAAGGATGCCTAATGTTTGCCATGGGTTTTCGATGAATGTTTACGAATTTCACTACTTTAACATTTTTGTCAGAGGCACTTATATACCGTATATTACATTACCGTATATTATACTGATACCATAATAGGTAAACCATGTCTCTGTCTAAGAGTCGGTTGTCTCTCACTTTGTCAGGATTAGGGTTCATATTTGCATTTGATACTTTTTTCGAAGCTCCGACTGCCCATTGTTGCAGGATGAGGGGATTAACACCAAAGAGTGCATTACAAACAACCGTTTCGACCATTGGGAATGAGCAAGTTCTACGCACCTGAGTGCCTGTTGACCTTGAAGTGAAGCTTTAAACTTGCGGGGTGTGATATATATATATATATATTATATATACACACTCATGGTAATCTCATGGTTAGAGTCATTTTTGGGTCACATGTCATATGTTGGGAAACTGTCCCAACACATTACATGGGGAATCTGGGCAAAATTTTGTTCGGAACATCCAAAATATTGTTGTGGAGAAGTGAGGAAAACCTATCATCTTTTGCCACCTAGGAGGTTGAACATGGGTTTGTCCAGATGTAGCATTTGAACTTTAGATCTGTTTTACATGCTTTTACGATATTCACTATTTTCAAAGAAAGCTACTTGGACCCAGTTTGAGGACCCCAACACTCCAACCATCTACCCCATGAGATCCCATCAGCTTGTTATGCTTCATGTATGGACGTGTATGGGAATCTGTTCCAGCATGCCCTCTGGTAATTTAACATAGCCATGGTATAGATGGCCCATTTATAGATGGTTTACCTATTAAACATTGTGATTTTCCATATTATTGTATACCTCAAGAGCGACCCATCCGTGTACACAAATCTACTGCACACAGAGCACTGCAAAAAGGAAATCGATGGGGACGATTCTGGCATGGACTCTCGACCAAAAGGAGGGAGCTGCCCAGGGAAGCGATGAATTCAACAGCAAAAGGTTTGATCAGTTCCATCAAAATATGGCGACGTTTTCACTATCTTTCACTCAAATGAACATGGTGGAGGATCCACTTCTATGTTGGCTCTCTCGATTACTTAATACCTAGTTGAGTGACCGGTGAGTTTGCTTCCTTTCAGATGGGTTTGAATGAGAAAGGCTCAGTGATGGGAAAGAGGGGGAACATCGTCCACGATGTCTTGTTGTTGTTTGATCGAAACATGTGTATCGGCTGAACCACTTCAACGATTATTATATAGATGATTGGACGTCCAATTTGATGAGAACCCATGGGCCAAAACTTGAATCTTGAACCTCGAGTTTTGAGGGAATTGTCAAATATTGTGACCCACATTTCAACGCTCACCGCGCACCACTACCGCCAGGTGTTTGTGTGCATTACTTGTACCAAGAAAATTAAGTGAAACATATTGAAACATACTGAAACCATCCAAAATCCCAAAGTCTCATCTTATATATATATATACACACATACTGTATGAATCTGTATGATACTGTATGTATATATATATATACACTATATATATATATATATATATGTACATATGAACAAAGACCCACAAGGTTCATGAAACCTTTACATGAGAGGTCATTTGGTGGAACATGTTGCCCAAACCATGGAAAGCAATATGGTGAACTACTTAAATCGATCACGTGATTTGATGGTGAAGTTGAAAGGTGTTGGTGTGTTTCGCAGCCATGTGGGATTGTACAGTAACCTAATATGCATTGTTTTCGTATTCGTCGGATGTGAATCCAGGGGCTCCCAAAAGGCCTGGAGGTGCTCGCAAAAGGTCTAGAGTACGCACTTCTGACCACAGAACTTGCTGCCAAAACCTGTCACGACACAGGCTCTGGAAAGCAGAGACTGTCCTTGAGAAACAATCTTTCACATGTTTCCTGATTTTATCAGATGATTTTATCGACAACCAAATCGATAGCCTAGCGACAATCAAAAATTGCCAAAAGGCCCCCCGGGCAGCCAGAGATCCAATCCATCCCTGGAGTGGTGCATTTCAATTTTGCGTCAATGTCTTGAAACATCTACTTGGGGTGGTCCAGCTTGGCCTTGAAACCTACCATTGAATATAACTTTGATCCAAAGATCCAAGGAGATGAACAGAATCTGCAGAAGCAGAAGGCGCACAACAGTGCAAAAACCAAACTGTTCTGAGGGATCTGAGGGAAATTCCTTTCGCACTTTGAAGACAAACAATGGACAGCAGACTGCTGACCATGAAGTATATACCCCTATTGTTGATTCTGTGGAGGTCAATGGACATGGATCTCCAAATCAAAGGCCATTGTTTGACATGCTCCAAAACCTGTAAATAGATTTCGCGAACGACCTAAATCGATAACTTTTGCTCATGGCTGCCTTTGTGACCCTGGGTCTTGGTCCCCGCTGATATTTGCATATACTGTACTGTATTTTTATTTACATATGTATATACTGTATACATCTATATTTGTATACTGAACTGATTATACTGTATACATATATTTAAATATATACATATATATGTATACTTTTCACATTTATATATATATATACTTATATACTGTATACAAATATATTGTATAGATTTGTAGATTTGTAGATGTAATGATCATCAGTGATATATATATATATATGGTCACCGACAGAATTATGGAAGAAAAAAAACGTTTAACTTAGACAGGCGGCCCCTGCGTCCGATTTTTCCATAATTGGATTTTTCCCCATAAGGGTTCAAAATATCCCGGAAGTGATCCGAACCTTTTTTTTCCATAATTCTTGGAGGTGGCCATTATTTCCATAATTGATTTTTCCTGTGAAATCAGGGGGCTAGGGCAGATTGACCGGTTTTTCCATAATTATTTTTTCCATAATTATTTTTTCCATAATTAATGTTTGGGGCTCCACCTGTTGGACATGTCATGGATCCACAATTCAAACCCGTTTTTTTTTGGGGTTATGGAAATATGTATGCAAATGCAAGTATGTAGTATCAACCCAATTGGTGGCTTGGCAAAAGGAAACATCCAGATATTATGTATATCAATGGCAGGCTTTAGGGGCATATACCAGATCTTTAGACACATATTTTCTATAATTCAATATTCCCCCTTAAAATGCATTTAAATTGCGAACATCACATGATATTATGTATATCAGGGAAGACTTAGGGGCATATACCAGATCTTTAGACACATATTTTCTATAATTCAATATTCCCCCTTAAAATGCATTCAAATTGCGAATCGGTGGACATACAGTCACCGACAGAATTATGGAAACAAAATAATTATGGAAACAATAATTATGGAAAAAAAAAGGTTCGTAACTTTTCTATCATAGACAGGCGGCGCCTGTAAATTGAAACGTTTTTTTTTCCATAATTCTGTCGGTGACTGTACATATTAACAATAATGTATGTATGATCACATGATATCACATGGACATGCCTTTTTGTTGTCCCCTTCCCACGCATTTTTCTTCGCCCTGCCTATGCCTGGTGCGAAACCCAGGTGAGCGTACAAGAGTTGAAAGCTGCGTTGGAGACCAGCAAGATGTCCAGCTTCTTGGAATCCATGGACATCTCCACCCAGGACACTGGGACTTGGAAATGGTGTGAAGTGGGGATAGAGGTGGATTGCATTTTTGAGTATCATGAAATTTGACTCATTTAACTTAGCAGAATTTCAGAACTACAATTTTAGGTGCGCATTGTAGCTCAATTTTTTCCCATTGGTCACATCTGTCCTGTTGCTGCAGGATCTTGCAACCCTTTTTTGTCTGATTGACAGCGACCAGAATGGCCTGATCGACCTTGACGAGTTTGTCTCCGGATGTCAACAGCTGCATGGACCTGCCAAGAGCATACAGATTGCACGGATGAGCCACGAGAACAAGGTGGGGATGGACAGAAAACTTTGGAGGTGAGATTTGTGGAAAGGACATGGCAAACACCATTGTTAATGATGATTGATTCCTGTTGTTAGCACATATATATATATAATTATACATATAATTATATATAGATAATTGTATTTATATATTATATATATATTGTGAAAAATATATATATATATATACATAGTTATACATACATAGTTATATATATATAGTTATATATATATATATTTACAAATATATATATATATATAATCTAAATATAAATATGTTATTAAAAAGTGTCATCAGGTTATATTTCCAAATACCTTAATGTGATGAGGGAGGAAATGGGAACTTTCTAGGGTGCAACCGTTGGAACCTCGACCAAACCCATGTAAATCACACCGCAAATCCTTGGGATCAAGTGATCTTCAGCACAAGCGGGTCCTAAAGGTGGAAGTGCTTCCCCAGAACGGAATGGTCTACTAGGGCCATGAATTCATATGGGATGGATCATGCCATTGTAATGGATTGGGATGAACATCCATGCCAATCCTATCAGTATTGGCGATATTTTGTTGCGGAAGCAGGGGTATTCCTGACCCTCATACCCATGTCCCATCCTTGAACCATACTATACTAAGGGATAGGAATCAGAACAATGGTAAAAAACCCATGGACACCAGAAAAATGGGTTGCGCACTGCAGATTCTGAAGAATTAAAAACGTATACAAGAAAAGTGGAATTCCCTACCGTATCCATAGGGTCCTTAATGGTTTGATTGATTTTGTGTGCATATATGTGTTTGATCTGCTTTGTGTTTCAAGATGCTTCAAATCACACCCATGTTGTGTTCCCTTTTTTAGTGGTTCACTGTGAATATGATATCGATTTGACTCAAACTTTGTCAATCAGCGGGGAGACAAACACAAATACCTTCTGATAACAGTTTGCCATAGAAGATCACCATTTATTCGTTTGGATCTATAATGACTTGGCCACTATACCATAGCAAACTGTGAGAAAATCACCAAACTATAGAATGCATATATACATATATGTACACATATGGTATCCCCAATATACCACTAGATTTGGATCCTTTCGTCACAGGTGACGCGGCAAACCATCAAGAAACTCATCGCCGAGATTCACGAGCTGAAGGGAGAGGCGGGGAAACGATGGTAAATTATGAGATTTATATAGTAATCCATTGGGAATATATGCAAATATAATATATATATATATGTATATATGTATATATGTATATAATATAATATAATATAGTTCTCAAATCAAAACATGGGGCATGCGATGAAGATCCAGATGTTTTTGTGATCAAAACATAAGGAATATGCAGCTACCCCTCAAACATCCTAAAACCAAGCTAAAATCAGCTGAATATGATGCAAATCCATCGGTTGTTTCTGGGTTTCATGTGTATTTTATTGACAAATCCAAAGGGTTGTCACGAAACACTTGGGACGTCTTGGAAAAGATGGGTCTGATAACAAAACAAAAAAAACCGGGACATGTTTGGAAAGATGGGGGAACTCCAAAGAATTGGGAATTCCAGAGTGGCAATCCCAGTATCAGCCCCATGAAGATGTGAATTTGAACTCCAAACAATTCTTGAGGTCAACACAGAAACTCTCTCAGGGAACTACAAGCGGAAGGATGTTTGAGGCTTAGTCAATGAATCAAAAAAATCTAAAGAATCTTAAGATACATTCATATCATGAATGCATCGAAGCACTACTGTGAATTGGAAACAGTGAACAATAGCCTACCATGCCAGAAGGTGTTGACTTCGCCCATGCATTGCTGCAGGTCCAGCAATGGAAGCGCGACGTTTCAATTGCTGAATCCCTGGAACCTTTCGGCGACCAAATAAAGGAATGATATTTTTCATCACTGGCCAACGACATCAGCTTTGGACCTCAAAGACATGAGATGTGAACCATCGCCCATCATATTCCATAAAATCATTGTTGAATCTATACAACTAATATAATTATAGTTAGCATGTATATAATGGTGTCAGTTCTGATGTCAGCAAAAAATGATTTGAACATTGAGATTGACCGTTTCCTGTGACAGAAGTTCATTACCAGCTTTATTCGGCATGAAGAGGGATACAACTTGTACAATCATTTTCTCCAACCTTGAAACACTCCTGAAAAGCCTGGAAACCATGGTTTCGTGATCTGTTCATTTTGGGGCCCATATGGGCTGAACTTTCAGGGGAAAGGGATGATGACCGGGCAACCCATGGGTAAGGGACCCTACATAGCTGGATTGTTTCTAGTAATCATCTCATACATATATAATATATTTAGTTTCTGAGGGTTTAAGAGTACTTGATAGTAGTTGATATGTTGGGTGGTTGAACCATTGATTGATGTTGTTCTCCGCATTGGTTGCCCCGCTGATCGAATCTACCACCGCACAGCTGATCGTGATAGCCATGCCGGTTTCACAATTGCCATCAAGTAATGCGGAAGATAATAAAGTTAAATTAATCCTCAAATTCTTGGGGTAACCTATTTTTCGACAATGTATTCCAGTGGCGTCCGGAGGTTGTTTGTATTCAGCAAGAGACTTGCTCATTGTTGGTTGCCGGTGCCCAGGCGGCAGTTGCGGCGTGTATGTTTCGAGCCGCGAAAGGTCTCCATGTGCAGTTTGAGATAGTTTAAAGTGGATTCCCATCATTCCCACGTCATTGGTACAGCAGGTGACCGTACCTTCCATTTGAGGTAGGAACCGGGATCCCAAAACGCTGCGGATAGAACTTGGTTGATGTGTGGCCAAGATAAAACCATGGAAACCTTTCACAAAGACGGCGCGGCTGCTGTGCAAGCAGCTTGTCTCACAACAAGACAACATCGTCAGATCGACGTTTCGTTCAGGCGTTGCGAGGGCACACTGCTCCTCAAAGGAATGCAGTTGTGAACTTGCTTTGTGGTTGGACATCTCAAATTTTGCCACAAAAATGGGAGCAATAGAGGTCTGCGGATCAAATGGCTGGATTTAGAGACTCCAAATCAGGGGTAGCATACTTACATTCCACCATAGCCATAGCCATCCATAGCTATTCTTGCAACACTTCGTTGGCATCACTTTGGGATGCTCACTGGGTACGATCTATGCGTCTCATTTTATTCATCATCTCTTCAGCCCCCAGAAAAGATAGCAACGTTTGCGAACATCACGATTTTAGGAGTGGATTTCCCCAACTTCTATCTTTTTTATTGTGTCATACATGGTAGTTATATATATATATATACAATTAAGATTCACCAGTGATTCCCGTAGGACTCTTCAATATCCCATTTCTTTTTGGAAGAGTTGCTATAACTTTGGAGGTTACCTAAATCATGGGTATCCCAAGGGTATCCCAAATCATCCAAAGTCCACCTTTTTAGTAACCGGCCCCATTGATCAGCTCATCTGCCGACAGGACAACCCAGGCTTTCTCTGGACCATCGAGATTCCCTCGCAGTACTTCGGCGCGCGGAATATCCAGGCGGGCTGGCGACGACGCATGACGACGCTTGCAGTTGGTGGCCATAGGGGGCCTATGGTCAAAGCGGTCAAAGCCGAAAACGAAATGAAATACACATGTTGAGTTGGGTATACCAAAGCAATTTCCAGACGAGCCCAACTTGATCAAAAAACAGTTTTTGATGGTCAATGGTTAAATCATCATGTTTGATGGTGAAATTGTCTATTCTTGCTGGTTCAATCCTTTAATCTTACTGGTTAAATCATTTGAATCCTCATCTTGGATTGTTAGATCCTCACTACTCATCTTTGCAAGATGGGGATCTAACATTCATGGGCATCTTCCGAATGAAAATTGAGTTTAGTTGTGTAACATTATAGTGTAACGTTATAAGTTATAACCATCATCCAACGTTAAATCCCTATTTTTCATGATTTTTCGCTTACACATTGGAAAGTCCTCACTCTTCACCGTTACGCTTCAGAGCAGCTTACGTGCCGCCTCAGGACGTCAGCTCCAGGTGGCCTTGGAGGGATGGGCAAAAAAATCACCGTGAAACGCGGACGGTTACGCGATGTTAAATTACCAGAAGGTATCATACTGGACATGGATAATAATATGTTATAATACGTTATAATATCATATCTAAATATATCATATCTAAGTTTATCTAATATGTAAATGTCACACCATTCGACTAATATAGAATTTGTCCGATGTACAGTCATATTTCTATTGCAGAAATCATGTACAGTATTGTACAGTATACCATGTTAAGTCCAGTCACAAGACAAAAATCAGCCAAATTCTGTGTTGCTCTGTTTGTTGGGCCCAGGCCCAAGTTGACATCCCGGATGGACCCCACAAAACTGCATATGTTTTGCTCTTACATCCCTAGCACAAACACTCCGAAATCATTAAAAATCCAATCAAGGGGAGGTCCCAGGTGTTAACCAAAAATGGGGGATACCCCAAAAATTGCAATTTGATGGTGGACATCGGCGGACACAATGACAATAGATAAACATATCGTATAATATACCATCTGGTTTTTTAACATAGCCATGGTATAGATTGCCCATTTATAGATGGGTAGACGGATTGTAGTTGACAGAACCTCAACGGAAGAGTATGCTTTCACATGATCCTGGATCCAGATTCCATACCATGAAACAGAATGCAAAGTCAGGGCCGTTCAAATTGGTCTTCAGGAAAACGTAACAGGGAAGGAGGTATTTGATGCTTAAGATCATGGCTTTCTTGGTTCTCGAATTGTAGAGATACTTCACCATGAAAAGATGGGATTGGAAAACCATGGCAAAGACCTTTGTTCGAGAAGAACAAGTACTGGGTATACATATGTTGCCTGCACTATTTTCTTTGGGGGAAGTGACATTTTTCACCATTGTTCCACCCAATAGGTTCCAGGACAAAAACTTTTCTGGCACAAATCTCAGCAAATTGCAGAATGTCCGGAAGGGTTTCATGAATTAGATAGGCCATGGAGTGAGTTAACTGCTTAGTCAACCCTTCAAGTGGGTGCGTAGTGGCTTATAGCAGATTTTATAGCAGATTTACAAACTAGTTAACTACTCCATGATCCATCGAAGAAGATAAAACAAACAAAAAAAACAGTCCTTCTATCTATCTTCAGATAAGACCCATATTTCACCATCCAATTTTTGCCATCCAATGTGGATGCCAGCGGCAGGTCTAACGAGTCGGAGACGCTCTTTCCGCCCTACTCTTCCTTCAGGGTGTCTGACGAGTCGGGGGATGGTGACCAATATTTACAGTAATAATCTTTACTGTAATTTTTTTAGTGTATGTCAATAAGATCATAAACCATTAAATATCATCAATCAATCAATCAATCAATCAATCAAACATAATTAAACCATTAAATATCATTAAATATCATCAATCAAACCATTACATATTTTAGTGTATTAAGGGTAAGTCCATTTTCAGACAAGCCGATAACGGGAAATTGGAAGATGATCATCCAGAAATCAGTGGAGATCCACCGATTTCATCAACACTGGGGATGGGTCATGGCACCTGGTACCTAGTGAACCCCAAGTCATAGCTGGGATTTATGGATGTGAATAACCCACTAAAAATGTATCTATAGGTATTGATCCATACCCATATAGGAAAATTATAGGGACATATTTTGACATATTTCTATAAACGCCCGAACGTCCTTTGTTGGTGATGAGATTTTTTTTGTCCCCAGTTTGCTAGAACGGCCATAGTCACGTCCCATCATCCCATCTACTTCCCATCTCTAGGACCAGTTTATTATCAATGCAGCATGGTTTTTTGAAGTTTGCCACGGAGCATATACTGCAATGATTCTAGACAATTCGACTGGGGGGGTTAATATAGATTAATGCCAACACCGGATTAATAACCCCCCCCCAGAAGGTCAGAACTCTACCTTGTGGAGCCCCCCTTAAGCCCCCCTTAATAATAAGCACCTCTGAACCATAAAATTTTGGATATGGCTTACGTCAATTGGCTGAAAGCTATGGGGGACATTGGGAATGAATGGGCAAATCCAAAGAAAAACCATTAGGGACATGGTGGTTGATTAATCAGGGGCAAACCCTGATTATTATTAATGGGGTACATGGGCTCATGGGGTACCCTTTGGGAGCTATCCAAACTGATGATTTTTATAAAGAATTTAATTAGAAATCGATCGTTTGGGGAATAGTTGTTTTTCAAATGTTCAATGATCAACAGTGATGGGTTCTGGTGTTCATGCGGTTTCAACTTAAATATATATATATATATATCATAAGGAAACCATAAGGAAACCATTGGAAACTTTTGGATAAACAAAGATGGATTTCAGCACTGGTGGTTCTTTAATCGGGGGTAGGCCAACGTGTTTATTAATCTGGGGGGACCACCTGGTTTTAAATTGCAAAAAAAATGGGCAGTGGTGGTTGATTAATTTGGAGGGGTTAATGAATCCTGACTAGACCGTACTGAGAATGGAGCTGAAATACCGGTTACTTAACCCAATTTAGGTGATGTTTCTAGGGCCTGGTACCCTGGTGAACACTGTTCGAACAGCCAGTTATATGGATGGCCGTTGTCCAAATGCTGAGATTTGGGACTGGCCAGGATGGGAAGGGGGGAAAATCGCCAGGGCCACATGAGAAACCCATGCTTTCCTGTAAGTCCTGCGGCCAGGTCTTGGAAGTGAGCCAAGACAGGTGTCGCCTGGAAGCCTTGCCATGGGTCTGGGAAGACTACAGCGGTGAGGCACCTGGTGGGAGATCCTGGAAGAAGGATTTTTTGGTGTTTTTTTGTTGGTGCTTGGAGAGGTGGGAAATGATGGGAAATGGTCGATTTCATCATCATTATCATCATCATCATCACCATCATTCAACAGAACCAAAAAGGGGCTTGGATTCGAGGGGTTTAATTACTCATGATAGATTTGTACGTTTGAAGATATTTTTTCGTAATTGAATTATATAAAGGTTGTTGGCAACTCAAAATGTCTTAAGAAGTCTTTTGGAGACCAGTAGAGAAGGATAGAGAAAACCCAAGAAAAAAATGAACCGATTTCAAATCATGTTTTCACCTATTGACACCAGAGAGGCTCAGGTCCAACCAATGGAGGAACACAGTGATCCAGTGTCGTTTTCAGGTCTCAGGCCCTATCAGGTTCTATCCAACGCAAGTGCTGTCATATGTTGTCCAATGTTGTCAGATCTTTTCCGGTGCTTTCAATTGTTTTCAAAAGATGCCAGGGCGCGAAACGTTATCAAGCGTTGTTTGTTACCAAGTGCTGTCAAGTGTTAACCAGCAAGAGTCAGCCAGGCAAAAACGATGGCTCCCAGGAGCCACACGCCAACCAATATGACATCAGAGCAAAATAGAGAAAATGCAGAGGAACATAGTGAAAATTAGAGAAACATTCAAGAAAAATAGAGAAACATAGAGATAGCTTTCACATCAAAAACCGTTCAGCCACCCACCCTGCAGGAAGGGAATCCTACCCCAAGACCGCTCAGTCAGTAATAGCCACCCACACCTACCAGGAAGCTGTTCGAAGATGATCAAGCCAGCCAAAAATGTTCCGGAACCCAACATACATTATGAGTAGATACCTGCTTAGAACAAGTCAGCACTTGACACAACACTTGAGTTTATATACTTCACAAAACCACCATCACTTGACACATGAACCATCATGCAACATGATCAAATCCACACAACATGGACTTCGTACAATGGCAGAGGCTCAAAGTAAATTCCAAATGTTCTCAGTCCACAACTCATGTATTTCAATGGTTACACTTGATCCTCCCGAGTCCAACGGGCAGGAATTTGATTTCAACATGCTAAGTTTTTTTCTTGGAATTTCTCTGTTCTTCTCTATTCTTCTCTCTTTGTCTCTTAAAGGTTTTCTGAGACATGTAGAGTTGGAGACAGCCAATGCATAAACATACCGTATATCTTGCCAAAACCCCTACATGCCGAGCTCCCTTTCGCGAATGGTGAATCGTCATCATCGTCATCGTCATCATCATCATCATCATCATCACCATCACCATCACCATCACCATCACCATCATCGCCATCATCGCCATCATCACCATCATCACCATCATCACCATCACCACCATCACCACCATCATCATTACATATGGGTCCATATGGATTTCTGGGGTTTTGACTATCAAGCCACATGGATCCATATGGAATAGTTGACACATGATGATCGGTGGATGATTCGTTCGAGGGATGATTCTAACTAATTTCATGGGTAAGATCAGAATCATTCAGAATCCATGAAAGGGGAATCCCTATCAGCTAACCACCGTAGCAAGGGATCACACAGGGTTTTGAACATTACCTAGGTGGCAACTCTGGCATCTGTGGAAGGGACCTCCGAACATGTTTTCTGGGTCTTGAATGAAACAGCGGAGCATGGTGATTTTAAGCAAGATGGGGATTTGATCATCCAACACTATAACGTGGTTGTTCAAATCATGGGGATTTCACGGGGGACTATTGTAACCAAAGGAGTATTTTTAACCATCAACCCCATCAAACAAAGGGACTCAGCCAGCAGAACAAGGGGATGGGGATTGTCTCTATCAACAATTGGCTATTGGTCAAAAGCCTGGCACCTAGTGAACCCCAAAATAGCTGGTAAATGGATGTTCATCCCATTAGAATTGATAATAATAGGTTTTGACCCACCCCCAATTGGGAATTGAATGGAATTGATCAAACTGGTTTTGTCCATGGGATGGGCCTCCAGAGTTTGCCTTGCAGCATAGCCTGTCGCAAAGAGTTTGGACTGGCTTGGGGTTGGGATTGGCATCACCAAAAAGACTGCAATGATATTTCTACCCTCTATAGATCTAGTATGATCTAGTAATTTATATAATGTAATTTATCCGTTTGGTATGGAACATCATCATTTTTAATGGGTCAATCGGTGCATATCATCTCTAGATGGATCATGTTCATTCCATGTTCCATCGCCCAACCCGTCGAGGCAACCCGAGAAAAGATCGACCTGGAGCTAGAAGACAGTGTTTGTGTCAGCTGCTGTGTTTAGCTGGATCCCTGGCTAGAAAATAAACGACACATATGGAGGTAGCCCCAAATCCGAAAGTTAGACCATTTTAGTTTTGGTATGTTTTAGTATATTGAAAGCCATGGTTTTTGGAATTCCCTATTTCAGGAACCACCAGTGAAGCACCCTAATATTTTCCAAAAAAGTCCCATAAGTGGTGAATCCCAAGAATCCCATAATTCAAAGAGGTATCCTAAAGATGGGATTCTTGGTACATAAAATATCCCAAAAATAGGGGTTTTATGTACCAAGAATCCCGTTAAATTCTTGGTACCCATATTTATATCCATCATTAGAATCAGAATCTCAAAATTTTCTGGGATTCTTGGTACATAAAACCATATAAAACCGAGAATGTTGGTACCTCTAAGATATCCCAACATATCTGGAGGTGTTTTTCCTGCGTCAACGGCCGTGAATTCCCAAGGGCGACCACGATCGACCACGGATCCGCGGACCGGACATGGATCCCATCCCGGCCCTGAGGATGGCAGCGGCTGTTTGCTGAAGGAAGGGTTAGATGCAACGGTTATATATGCTGGTTAAAATTCATAAATTAATCATGGATTAATCATGGATCATTTATGTTTAGTTCATGAGTTCTATACAGTAATGTTCTATCATTGTTGAAACGGAACAACGGTGCAGGTTGGCATGTTTGCAAGGTCGGTTCTGACGTGTGAATGGAATATTTTGCAGTCCCCCACACATTGGCAGCAGATCACATCATTCCGTGTTACTGAGGGCATATTGCTCAAGAATGGTGTGACGCTTTTGGACGGCTTTTCTTGACTCTGAAACAAACAAACGTGTGCATCTTGACAGTGGAAACGTATATTCAGGGTTCAACTTGGCTACAAGTCAATATCTTATCAATTCAGGTCGCTACCCAACAGGCCGCCGTGCTAGTCGCCCTTCGCCCCAGCTTTTGTTTGTTCGTTTTTTGTTGGTCGGTGGTGTAGTTGTGTATGTTTCAATCACAAGGTGGGTATTATTATCGAAAGCATCTACTTGCACCTGTCTCGTTTGAGGCAAACATCGCAACCTAAGCTACTATTTCTCAATTCTTAACTTAACCCATGCTGCATGTGTTTGAACGGTTATCCTTTGCAATGATAATGTATGGATATGTATGGATTCCAACGGTTGCCACCAACCAGTTTTGATTGGTTCACCACCAGCCAGTTCAACGTGCACTCGATTATGTCTCCCAGCTGCTTTAAGCACTTGGGCGGCAAATGTGGCATCTCTGAGAACAGTGGGAACACTGCATGGCTTTGCTTCAGGTAAACTGGGAATCTATCCAGGACACCCCATCATGTTTCCCATTGTTGAAAAGGTGAACTCCAACATTTGTCGAATGTATCCATTAAATCAATTCAATATATTTGATCGAAGTGAAAGGAATATAGGAATATAATTCTGATCTAGTCGATACTGTATAGGATACATATGGATATATAGGATATATATATATATATACATATTTATGAATCTACCTATGCTGCGTATCCTATCCGTTCTATCTTATGTGTGTAATTATGCGTCCTATCTATGTTGTCTCTCCTATGTATATTATCTATGTATCCTGCCAAGGGCTCCTATCATTTTTTGACCTTCTATCCCAGGTATTAGGATACTGCCTATATTTTTCTATCCTATCTATCATATTTGTGTTTCTACCTACCCTATCTATCTTCTCAATCATATAAATTAGACGTTTTTTCATATTCTTTCTATCTTGTGTATCGTGTATATCTTGTCTATTTTGTCCACTGCATTTGTCACATCAATTTGTCTTGCTGATTAGTCCCTGCTTTAGCTGTTTTTGCTTTGAGCTTATCAGTCTTACTCTTCTTTGTGTTATCTGTTTGTAATTGATCTAACTTCTCTAATCCATTGAATCTGTTGGATCATAATCAACATGGGAATCCAATCTAATTTCCTCTTAATCTAACCACTCTAGTCTCGTCTAATCCAAAAGATCGATCGATCCATCGATCGATATATCTCTCTATCTCTCTATCTCTCTATCTCTCTCTCTCTCTATCTATCTATCTAGCTAGCTAGCTATCTATCAATCTGTCAATCTATCAATTTATCAATCTAATCTAATCTAATTAAATCTAATCCAATCCAATCTAATCTATCGATCTATCGATCTATCAATCTATCTATCTAGCTATCTATCTAGCTATCTATCTAGCTATCTATCTATCTATCTAATCTAATCTTATCTTATTTGATCTTATCCCATCTATCTATCTAATCTATCTAATCTATCTATCTATTGTATCTATTCTATCTATCTATCTATCGATCTATCTATCTATCTATCTTTCTTATCTATCTTATCTATCTATCTAGCAGTCTATCTATCTGTCTTTCTATCTGTCTATCTATCTGTCTAGCTATCTGTCTATCTATCATCTACCTATCTCTATCTATATCTATCTCTATCTCTATCTATATCTATATCTATATCCATCTATATCTATATCTATATATGTATCTGTATCTATATCTATATCAATATCAATATCTATATCTATATCTATATCTATATCCTATCCATCCATCTATCCATCTATCCATCTACCCATCTATCCATCTATCCATCTTTCCATCTTTCCATTGATGCATCGATCCATCGATCTATCTATAAATCCATCTATCTATCCATCCATATATCTTTCTTTCTTTCTGGCATCATCTGACATATCTACAATATCCGGTTGAGATCTTCAAGTGATTCAAGTCCAACAAAAGTCCTTCCTGAACATGGCAAGTGTTTTGGTGGCATCACATTGGGATTAGCCCTGAAGGTAGTATAGAAACAACAGGAATTAAGTTACTTTATAATCGATATCCTCCAATCAAAGATTCACTTGATTTCGATAGTGCCGTGCCATTTGAGGTTGGCCATGAACATGCACTATATAATATGTATGTGTCATTAAATTTACTGATATATATATATATATAATACATATGGGTTAAAGCAAGCAACCGAATTGGTGTCCAACAGTGAACCCACCTCAGAGTTGCAAAGGGTTTACAAACCAGGCAGTGTCCACGCTAGCGCCGCATGCAATATGCATGGGGGTGTGGACTGCCGACGAGTTATGGTTGATGCATCGAGTCAGGTTTTTCAGGGCCCCATGTTCTGGATTCAACTCGGATGAGTACTTTAGTCTTTTGCTACGGCTATAAATGGGACTATTTGCAAGCCAGCTCCAACATATATCTCTCCCTTTGTATATATATATATATATTTATGCTCAGGGTATCTGAGATTTGTAACGTGTTGTCGGAAAATACTTGCAGCTATGTTTTTTCCTCTGATGGCAGACCTGTTGCATCAAGACAGGCAGCTGGACACCTTCGAAACACGCGTTCCTGCGTTCGATTTTCCTGCTCCAGTTTTGAGAGCCAAGGGACTAGGGACCCCAACTGCTGCGGTCAATGGGGGAGCAGCTTGTTGTGAACGCAGCTGTACCATGCAGAAGCATGATATATCAGAGACAACTGTGTTGACTATTTTAAGATTTTAAGAGGATATCACAGCAGTTGTTGAACTCTGGTTTGAGGATTTCAAACATCACCTTTACCCTCTGGTGGTCAAACATGGCAATGGGAAATGGCAATTGGAAATCTCCATTTATATATAGTTCGATGAATTATCCATGCCACTGCCCATCAAAATGTTTTTTTTTCCCAGGTAGCCGTGTTTGATTAAAACCCGGGGCCCCAGT
>CAMXCT020001039.1:159651-185708 GCA_947184155.2 Cladocopium goreaui
AATGTATATTATATATACTGTGCAAATTGTCTATACATAGTCCAATCTTTCTTCCCATCATTTTATTTGGGTGTAGCCCTGAAATGTCCTTAGCTCACTTCCTCACTTGGTTCACCCAATGTGCCAACGGCCAGCATCCCATGTGTGCAAAACGGATATGTTTGAGAGGATCCCAACCTTTCCTAACCAGACTTGTGGCTACCCATAGCCTGGCCATGTGTCGAGGAAGTCCTCGTGAAGAAGGTCTTGAAAGAGTATCATGTGAGCCGCTGAACGGCATCCCCTAGTGACACATGTTTATCCCCGGATATCCTCGGGATGCTTAATGGCTAAACCTTGGCGTGATCGGGTATTTTTATTGGTTACGGATGGTTACGTTGCCTGTAGTGAGTAATTTAATTTTCCAGGTTAAAAATAACAATAAAAATACAAAAAAAGTTGTTAGAGGTCATATATGTGGAACTATATTTGCAATACAACCAAAGTTGATCAGAGTCGACTGTACTGCATGTTTGTGGCACACTTTGAAATGCAATTAACCAAGATTTAATCCTTCTGTCAATATTGTAACCCGCCTGAACTCAATGTGTCATTCAAACATCGGATACCTTTATTGGAAAAACGCTCTACAGAAGCACTTCAATCTCAGAATCAGTGTCCACCAGACCGAGTCATAGCTCATGTTGTTTTTCAGAAACGACATGGAATTTCCTTGAATTTCCTGCAATTTGCCATGGAAACACCCAAGTATCGTTCAGAAAGTTGCAACCTGGTAAGTTCACCCATGTCTTGCAGCCGTCCCGGGATCTCCCAGATCCGTCAGCTGCGAGCAGCAGCTCGCTGAAAGGGCCCAATGGGGCCCAAACACCATGGTGATTTATCATGTTTTCTCAAACGTCAGACCATGGCGGATCAATTTTTTCGGTTCACCGCTGGTTGGAAAGTCCCCACTGGTTGCATCCAAAAAAGCTGGGCTGAAAAAAGCACAGTTGTTCACTACCGAGGAGTTGGGTTGGTGAAGATTTTTGGAATTTTCCATGCTAACCTATCAGAGCCAAACCCCCATTGGGCAGTGAATATCATATAATTATACTACATTTACTACATTGTTATCATGCTTATTAGTATTATGATTATGATACATTTCGATCTATTCTTCAATTTAAGTGCAACTAGCAATGTTGTCACTCAATTTTACTGAAACTAACATCGATGCACTCATCACTAGTGAAGGGACGCCTGGTTCCACCTTAGATTCTTTTTGACGGTTTCAAAGATGTTCAAATTTCTTGCATAGTTGCAAGCACATGTTGCAGACTTGATACGAATTGGACATGCTTCCAGGGTTGCACACATCATCCCTGAGAAACTGGATTTGGGCAGCTATCGAATTTCGGACCCCTCCCTGAAGCCCACATTTCTTGAACTTGTTGAAGTTGTGCCTACCATTGAAACATTGAAACCATGCCATTTTGGGCTTCCCACGAACCCTACCGCGAGATCTGCTTGTTGTGCCTCCCCGCGCGAGCTCGGCACGTTGTTTTTTGTAGCTAATTTGGTGCAGCAAATTCGATGCTTGGCCCACGATGCTGAGATGCTCGGCCGCCCAAAAACAGCAGGCCGAGAAGGACATGAGTGCCGGACACTTTCGATTTTTCATGATTTCTGAGTTTTCTGTATTTTTTTTCGAGAAGAACATGGATCAAGCCCCCAGAACATGGGACAGGGGGGATTTGAAGGTAAATTGCTGAGCTTTATAACACATACCTGCAGACTGCCAATGGTTGCCTCTGAGAGTACCGCGAAGAATTGGTGGACATATGAAATGTTGGGTGAACATACAAGAACATACTGATCTGTACCAAATTCCAGGTATATGTACTGTCTGTAGAGTCTATATAAATATATGTAGTTTTTTGCATGTCTAAATTGAAGTGTCTCACCTTACTTGGCAGCGCAACCTGTGCCCAATTTATCTTGGTTCCTCAAGTTGCATGGATCAAGAATGCATGATTTGAGAAGTTTGACGGCCCTTACAAGTCACAGCTCCCGGCTACTTCACATTACTTATGTATCAATGTAATTCAATGTATATATATATATACATATATATATACGTATATATACGTATATCGATACACATAGGTTTAATATCATTCTTCCCACAATAAATCTTAAATATGTTTCGTTTCTGATCATTTCTCTGCTACCATATAAATATTATTTTGCACTTGCCGGCATGCAGCAGCCATGGCCGTTGGGGGACAACATCGGCAGAGGCTTTCCAAGGCGTTGGACCAAATGAGTTTTTTCCCACTGGTTGGTTGATTAATAGAAAGTTTTCTCAATTCAACAATATAAATAGGTATAATGGTTTACTGTACAAGTAGGAAATTTGCAGTTTACTGGTGCTCAACTGGTTGGTGCGCAAACGTTGATGAAGCAGTTGTTTTTACCATTTTTTACCCATATGTTTACTTTGTGGTACTCTCAGAATGTTCCATCCCTCGTATGCTTTATGATGTTAACTGTCTACTTCCTGTTTTTTGGTGGATTCCGATGGATTCCTTTCAATACCCGTAGGATCCATGGTGCTGGTATATATGCTAACATAATGGGGGTATATTGATGGTAAATGTTACCATATATAGCAGCACCATGGATCCTATGGGTAAGGCCCACGGCTGGTTCACATTCTCAGCTTAGCCTCGGCTCTGTCGCTGCGAGGCTGTCCTCTGCCGCAGTGGAAGCCAATGGTTTGTCCTTGAAATATCTGGCTCCGGAAATGCAGGCTATCGCGAAGCCTCTCTGGTGAGAGGGAGCTACAATGTGAGGCCCCCGTTTACGATAGCTAAGTTGGTGAACATAACTCCAATAACTATGGTTTATGGTACTTATAACTATAGTTACTGGAGCTTATAAACCAACTTATAACTGGGGGGCCCCACATTGTATGATATTATGGTCGTATCATGTCGCATCCATCTTCCGATCATGTTCCGCTGGGGAGCCAGCTAGGAATTGAGTTTACCACAGGATAGTCTTGGGGAAACTCCATTGGACTCAGGGGGCAAAGGATGTGGCAGCAAGAGCCTCCAATGATTCGAACGGGCGAGAGGTAGTGACCTGGAGGGTTTAGGGGACCTTTACATAATTAGCCAAGCTTCCCGGAGAACTTACTAGCAGTTACTAGCGCTTGTTTTTAGTTGAGTTCTTCCTGTAATTCTGCAACGAATTCTGGTAAATGTTCAACCAGGTTCCCAAATTGTCCCTCCGCCCCAGCTGTCGAGACCTGAACCCTCCACATGCACCGCGTTGCCTAGGGAGACAAAGATCTGGTGATGAAAGCCGTGGCTCAGAACGGTCAGGTGTCAAAACGCAAAACGGGGAAGTTGTGGCACAGGTGGGAAGAACGGAGAGGATAAGAAAGTTCAGGAGATCTTGTGCAGATGTTTGGGAATGTATATTATATTGTACATGTGATACCGTATTATGTGATATTAATGATATTAATTAATGTTATTATGTATGGTTTATTTATAGTTTTATATGTACCTATATGTGTACCTATTCATATACATACATGATAATACATATATACCGTAGATTTGGATGTTTCATAGATGCATGGCTAACATAGAGCATATACCAACATGTTGATTAAATGCCTTGAATCCGCGGCCGGATCCGCTTACAACCGGGATGTGATTAATGCTTAGAGGGGGGTCAACTCAGCTGTTCCTGGCGGAAGCAACTTCAGTTTGTTGATCCCAGCATTGAACCGCGATAAGCATCCAGCTTGAATGCGCTATATATATATCGCTTTGTTGTATCTATGATTGTGAACCAATTGCCCAGTACTCTACCGTGACAATTAAAAGATCCCCTTATTATATCCATTGAGCTTGGTGATTTTGCGAACACCAATCTGGGTTTCCGAGCGAGCCATCTTAATTACCGAGCACTAAATGGGATGAACGTCGCCAACTCAAATTACATCCCAGCAACTAGATTTGCACCCAAACATGTTTATAAGTTATCACCCAGGGATGTACAGAATATAAACATCGAATCTACGGGAACTATGGGAATAGGTCAAACTGATTGGACCCCCATGGATTGTTTTTAATTATAGATTTTTCATACAACATGTTTTAAGCTTACCATTTCTGGGTCGGTATACCACATGTTTTTTCATATGACCCATAGACCCATAGCCCTATCCGATAGGCCCGTTGAGACGATGCCTCAGCCAGTTAAGAGAACCATACGGGTCAACATAGCCATAATTATATCATATATATATAACATTATATAACAACCATATATATATATATAATTAACTAATAATTATAGTAATTTTAGATAATTTTAGCATATTTTTAACATAACCATAGTTAACAAGTTTGAATCATCCGTTATTTATAATGACTTTAAAAAAATCGTCTTCAAAATGTGATCTCTCCAACGCCCTGGGACAGCCCGGGACGATTCCAGGCCTTGCAATTTGCCACCAGCCACTTGCGCGGGGACCGAGAGGTGCCAATGGTGGTTTTTATGGTGGTAAATACTATGGTTAATCAAGGTTGATGGTGGTGAAAAAGCTGGTGAATGGTGCAACAATACACAACAATACTTAGTAGTGAATGGCAAGAATGGTGAATAATAGTGAATAGTGCTGACTAATAATAATAATGATAACAATAGTAATACTAATAATTACTAATAATAATAATACTAATATATAATACTAATAATAATACTGAACAATGGTTACCCTCTGGCAATCAAACGTGACTGGCTGAGAAATCCCGGAACTTTCTAGCTGGGCAGATCATCCAACCAGATGGGTGCTGTTGAAATACGCCATGTTTCTGACTACCAGAGGCTTGCTATGAGAAATGGTGATTTTCAACATACCCGAAATGGTAAATCAACATAGCTATATTAGCTATATGGAATTCATGAACCATTTATTGATTGACCTACAAAAAAATGGTGATTTTTCCATAGCTACGTGGCTCTCTTAGTTTGGAGGTCAGTTGTGTCATGACATCATCGCCACTTCTGAAAATGCGGGCGGACCGTCGAGGTGATCATGGACCGTCCCCCAGCCGGCTCTGTTTAGCAACCCTAATACGTAGGTTTTGCTGCTTAGAAACATGTTGGATGTTGGAAAGAAACGTTTGTCTTTAAATGGGTTTGTCTGAAAATATAGTATCCAAAAATATGGCCATAACTGGTGGAATACAGCATTTTCAGACACACCCAAATGATTTTCCAACATTCTACAAGAAATAAGATGTTATTGGAGAAGGCTGCCCTTCAATATGTTGCTTTTTCAGGCACCAACATCGATGGAGGATGCCAATTTAATCCCCGCAGGTGGTTCTGCGTGCCGTCTCTCAAACTGGAGATGTTGGGCGACCCTGGCGAACGCAGGGACTTGGACGATGGTCAAGGAATGTCAACTGTTTCGGAGATTTTTTTTGGTCCTGCAATCAAACATATGGCCAGCTGGGAAATCCTGCAATCAAATGGATCAATGAAAATCATCAATACATGCGGATTTTGCATTGCCACGTTTGACTACCAGAGTGTACTTAAAATTGGGTCAATGAAATTGCGAAGAGAACATGAATACAAGATGTATTTGATTGTGTTTGGTGAAATCATGTTACATCCATACCTACTCCAGACCTATCTTTGTCAACGCTGAGATCTTGTCGATGTGGCATCGGATCAAAATTGTTCCGTCTGGTAAATGACTGGAGAAACACCGCACCATTTATAGATGACCTTCCCAGCTAGAAACCTCCATTTATAATCATTTATATGGGATTTCCCAGTTAGCCATGTTTGAATGTCCAACTAGATCAACTCAGATTTTATCGCTGCTCTCACACTTTGCGATGTTGAAATTATGCTTGAACGCGCGCTGGCGTTTCTGCATCCAGCGGTTTGCTCCGCAGTGGCTGTTGGGATTTCTCTTTCCACAGCCAAACATCCACTATAATCATGCACTCAGTTCGCTGACACCAGACATGCTTTGGTGAGATTTCTGGCTAATGTTCCGTTTATCAATTTGAAAGTAATGCTTCAGAGGTAGGTTTCCTTGGTAGCAATGCTTAGCAGCAACGCATTTCCACAGGATGGCTGTAACCGCAAAGCTGATGGTTTTCTACGAGTCTAACTGTGTTATTAGTGTTCCAGCAATGCCAGTTTTTGCCATTCCAAAAGGCCATAATAGGCATAATATCCCTAAAGTGGAGGTGTATCCTTTTGATTCCTTTTGTTTATCTTTTCTGACATCCCCATTAGCTCAAGACAGCAGCACCGTGCCACCATGTGCCACCGTTGCACGATGGGGCAGCTAAGTGTGGAGCTGAGTAATCCAGTGTTTCGACCATTTCCGATTTGGTTGGTGATTGACTTTATTCATCGCATGCATATGCATGCATTATGTCTTGAATATGATTACTGGATATGATTGGATATTATATGATATTATATGATATTATTATATATTAAATCAACTTGATAATATCCAAATATCAAATAGTATTCAAACATATAGACTCTCGTATCTATCTATCGGCACTAAAAATAACTGAGTGGTGTTTTGAGCGAAACAGCTGAGGCCTTTAAGGGATGGTCAAGGCGCGAATCTGCGAAACGTCTCCACTTTCTGTTGGGAACTTCTGGGGAACTTTGCTGATTTTGAAAAGAGCTTAGTGTTCATGATCCCTTTTTTTTTAGCAGCGCCAGTTATATGTGTTGCTCAATAGCGTCAATATCACATGTTTTTGCATGGTTGGTCACGTTTTCTGTATTTCCCATGTTTGCTGGTCAATATCTTCAACAATGGGTCCCCCTGTATTTTTCCGATCAATATTCCTAAATACTCCTAAATAAGCCCCGGTATGCCCCGGTTCATGGTTGCTGAATTCAGTCATATTTGCGTGTATCCTCCATTTCTATCCACCAATTGTCGCTTCTCAATGTCTTCAGTAATCACCATTGACTGGGTTGCTCAGTTAACTATGCCATACCCATCCATGCCCATCCATACCCATCCATACCCATCCATATCCATCCATATCCCATATCAAGTCAGTTAACATCAGTTAATCAATTATAAGTACTATTGCATACTATTGCCATATCCCATATATCCATATCAAGTTATCAAGTAAACATAAGTACCCTCTGGTAAACTAAAATGACTATGGAAAATCACCATTATTAATGGATAATTCCACTATAAATGGCCATTTTCAATAGCTATTTTGACATAACCAGAGGGTAAACTACATCAGATATTTTAAAGGGACATCTCCAGGCCTATCTGAAATTCGAGAAGGATCAAGCCGTTGGAGTGGTCACCAGCCGCGAATGCAACGTCTCCTTTGATCCAACGGGAAGCCCCTGGGCCGAAGTTCGGTACACGCTTCGATGTTCGGACGTATATGGGGATATAATGGGATATATCAGTTATCATGCCAGGGGTAGTACATAACTAGTGCATACTAATGCTATAGTAACAGGTATCTTATTTTTAAGGGTTCTCTGGAACTTTTTGCATGCCATCCCAGATATCCCAGGGTTGATCGTCATTTTGATCGTCATTTTTGCCATTCAAATTGGCCATGTTGGACCAGCCCAGGGTTTGCCCTCAGCGGCGCCGTGGAATCGGTTGCTATTTGGAACCTGCGACAGGGAGTGCAGGAGATTGACTCTGGCGGAATCCGTGGAATATGGCTTTCCCCCAAAAAATATGAGGGATACCCTCTGGTAATTTAACGTAGCTATGGAAAATGACCATTAACAGTGGATTTTCCCATTAAAAATGGTGATTTTCAATAGCTATGTTACTATGTTAAATTACCAGAGGGTACTGTTGTTATACTTGTTATACTGTTGTTATACGCAGTCAGAACATTCCCTCTCGAATAGTTTTTTGGCATCGCAATGTATAGAAGTGTTGGGAATACGAAATTCTGATTTCCTACACACCCAAACGCTGGGACTAAATGCGAAAATCCAGTGGTTAGGAGGGAGCTGAGGAGCTAGGGCTATCCATATTCCCTATTAAATGGGGAGCCAAGGAGCTAGTAGGAGTTTCCCAACCACATGATAGTATAGTTGTTACTGTACCCCTACTGTGATTCTGGTGGCGATGATGATCAACCAGTGCTTTCAAGCAACCAGTGGCAGCCAGATACAGCAATGAAATGGAAAGGTGAACAGCTAGGACAATTCTGGAGCCTGCCCGAGGATGCGCTTGCAGTTCCAGATGTAAGTGAATATAACATAATATTTTCATATAACCATGGTTATAGGATGTTATAGGCGGGTTAGATCAGTTACATCCCGACTTTTGAGGGTTACTACTGTGGTTAATACTGTTGTTATAATATCTTATCATTATTTTTATAGCTCCAGTCCTGCACCAAGAAGATCCATTCAACGGAGCGAGGAGGTGGACCCACATGGTAGTTTTGGTGAATTCCTTTGGGAAACCACGGTACCTCCAGCCGGTTACTTTTACAACGCTAAAACATTGTAAACTATTCTGGTTGGTGGTTTGGAACATTTTTTATTTTTCCATATATTGGGAATGATCATCCCAACTGACTAATAGTTTTCAGAGGGGTTGAAACCACCAACCAGTATAAACAATTAAACATTATAGCACATTGATAAATCTAAGATTCATGAACCATCTATCTCAGATCACAGACCACGTTTGGCCGCAGGAGAAGGCTTTGGCGCTGCACAACAGCAGCGAGCGGGTCTCCAGACTTTGTGTCCAGGAGGTTGGGTGCTCCAATCGGCAGGGTCTTGGAATGTGGGCGGCAGGCTCCAATAAATAGAGTACCAATGGATTGCTTTAAGGGAAAAAATACAGGAAACCCCCATATTTCACGGGAAAAATCCATGGTTTCCGGTTAAGATTTTCCCTTAAACCAATCCATTGAGAGTACCAATGGAACAAGCTTTGTTGAAGGTTTGTTGCTCCTCTTTCAGGGTTGATAAATGTCGTACTTTTTCACATGACCCAACTATTGGCGATATTCCAAATCCCCAAAGAGGAACATTTACCAACAGTTGTTTTTTCCTACCCGAAATGGGATAATGATCGGAATTGACCACTATGTTTAGGATGGACTGAAACCACCAAAATTGAATAGAATTTATTTTCCATGTTATTGTTTTCTGCTATTAAATCAGCTAATGTTGGGTGTCAATTACTTTGCGCTACACATAGGATAAACGCTGCATTCCATTGTGTTTTTTCTTGCCTGGTTAGTACGTATATTCCTCAATATTAGTGCATGAAGAAACAGGAATCAGATACGATAAAAATAGGGATCCCACATGCTGATACCAAGCAAACGAACAAGAATAGGGGGATATTCTATGACTTGTTCAAGAATAATCTATTGGTATGTATAGAAACACACATATATTAGGTACTAGGGACGTTCTAATCAACTGCGTTCAAACCAGCATGAGAAGCAACTTGGAGAACAATGGGATGTTGATCTCCTTGATCTTACCACAGGAACTGACAACATCGCTGTATGTAGGTAGCTTGTGGTAGCCATCTTCGCCATTGCCTTTCCATAGACACCTAGGACTACTGAGGATAGGGATCATGATCCCAATTGACTGCGATGTTTTATTGTGGATTCAACACGCCAAGTCTTGTCGCGGCTGTGGCTATGGCTCATATTTCAACCATATTCAACACCTTTTACGCCTCATCCGCAACCTTTTACTATTTTCTTGATGTCCAGTCCAGTCGATTTGGGGACCCGACTGGGCTGGATGCATACACTCAACGTGCGTTGATGCAGTCCAGTCCGCTCTTTTCCACTTCAAGTGGAGTAAAACCTTGGGATCCAACCAACCTTGAGCAAGTACTGTAGATATCTGTAGATCATCAATTGGAATATGATGAATATGTCATCCATTCATGAATGGCATGTATTTAATATGACCCTCTGGTTATTTAACATAGCCATGGTATAGATGGCCCATTTATAGATGGTTTACCTATTAAACATTGTGATTTTCCATGGCTATGTTAAATTACCAGAGGGTAATATATTAATATACAGTATATATAGAAAGTAAGCTACATGGAAAACCACCAATGGTTTCCCTGAAATGATCAGCAAGCATGGTGGATTGACATGCCTCGTGGCCTTTTTTGAGGTGGCTGGCTCTGGGCGCTGTGCCGTTGGCTCGCAACTTAGATCCTAGGCCACTAGTTGTCCATGTTCATCATAACCATAGAATACCATATACTTCTATTGATATATGGTAAGTATATGTGTATAGAGAGAGAGAGAGTATGTACTGTATATTATGTATGTATATTATGTATGTATATTATGTATATTTAGATAATACTATAGTATATTTATTGTTATTATTATCATTATCATTATTATTATTGTATTATTTAATATCTCATTGAAGAATCAATATATGTCCTATTCGCTGGCGCTTTCCATGGCCTTTGTCCACACCTGGTGCCATCCCGGCAGGTTACCAAGATGGCACCGTGAGGCTTTGGGACCTGAAGGCGACCGTTCAACAACGACGTTGCGACTGGGTATACCTGCGGTGGTGTCCCCAAGATAGTTACCCTCTGGTAAACGTTTAGATAACTATGGCAAATCACAGTTTTCAATGGGTAAATCTACTATTTCTATGGTCATTTTCAATAGCTATGTTAAATTACCAGAGGGTAAGTTAGTTTATAGTCTCAATAACTAGGACTTTTGGTATATCGATAGTCACTGGGCTTATATATATATATTATAAACCAATTTAGAACTCGGGGACACCACATCGCCATGTGGCGCCTGTGACGCCATCATATGGGGATGGCTACTAGAAATGGATGATCATATTTTCAGGAAGCCCTTTGCTGAAGGATAAAAGCCATGAAATTTCCTGGACTTGTTTCGATCCATTGAACAAAGTACCTTTGCAAAAGCGTATCTTGCAGTATATATACTTAGAATACTTAGACAGACCATGGAGTTCGTCAACTAGATGTACATGTAACTTTTGTATAACTAATTATAGATATTTATAGATATTTATAACAAATTAGTAACAAAATTATCGACTAATTAATTTTTGGATCTATTAGATCTAATGGTCGATTGGTTGCTTCGTTTTTGTGGCAGGAAAACCATATCGAAAAGCCAGGTCTTGAGTTTTGTTCGGCGCCAGGCCTGTGCGGTTCTGCAGACTTTGCAGGGACATCGTTCCGCAGTGTGGCTTGGACGTCGCGACTTGGGGTGGGGACATGGGATGGTGTTTGCCGATGTTTCTTTTAAGGATCATCTACCTGGTCCCTATATGTTCAATTATAGGATGAGGTTTTTTAATGATTTAAGGATGGTGGAAAAACTGGTTTTATATCCATTTAACGGTAATTTTAGGATATTTACCTGGGTAAATGGGTAAACCCATGGGTTTACATATTAAGGAATGGTGATTCGTAGGGTAAAAAACATGTTTATGGGTGAACTAACCGTTTGCGAACTGGAAAATCACCGGTCTGAAAAAAGGTAAAACATCGAACTAAAAGTGAACTATAATGAATTGGCAGAAGGTAAAACCAAGAAAAAATGGGATCTATTTGGTTTCCTTCTTCATTTGGGTGTCCAAGACAAGTGAGATTGAGTGAGTATTGCAAGATTCTGCAAGATACGTGAGTATTTGATAACGAGAAAGATCATTGACCCTTGTTGGAAAACCAAAAACAGATTGGCTGGCTCCAATGACAAAAGATATCAAGCTTTTAGGGATTAGCATTTGCAAATACTCTCAAATTATATCAAATTATCTTGTTCGGGGGATTGTGTTGTGTTTTTGCTTTGCATCCTGAAGTGCATTTGGCTTGTGTTAATTGACACCACCAGTAAGTCCAGGGGATTCCAAGGAGGCCTGCCTTTTTTGGCGTCAAGATGAGGAGGACATTCACCATTTTAAGTGGGAAAATCATCTTAAATGGACAATTTTCCGACAATTTTCCATGGCAACCTGCTACATTTCCAGACGGAATCCCTATACGTAGAGCCTGCAAGCAACCAGTTTTTTGGTCAGTGATCCAGATTTTGTCCAAGTAAGTGGTCTTGACATGACACCAAGTTGGCGCTGTCCTTTTGAGTGCTGGCGTTTCTCTTTTGTGCGCTCGCAATGCGTTTCTAAGTGATTCAGAGTCAAGATTCCGGCACGCAGTTTTTCTAAGTGCTTCAGATTTCAAATTGCACGCAGAAAAAAAGTAAAAAAAGACAATGATCAAGGATCTAGGTGTATATATATATATGTATATTAACCGCATAATTAGGTGAGCGCATATAAATTATTGGTTATGATTCATAGGCAATGGACGTCCATTTGTGACAAGAGGGGATCAGGTCTGAGACGGTCATTCTACGTAATCCTACTAGCAAAGCCCCTTCCCGAATTATGTTCGACCCCCCAAAATAAATAAATCCGATACCAATCCAGCGTTTCAGTGCGCTGTTTGTTATTAGAGGAAAACATGATTACCGTTGTGAGTAGCCTCTGTGAAAGTCCGGAAGCAAGGACCATCATTTAAAACAGGTGGTTGTTCCATTTTGTGTGTCTTTTGTCCGGCATGCCCAGAATCAAATCTGTCTGACCTTTTGCAGGGAAGTGACTTCAGACAAGCTCATATCGATATCCCAATCTCTAGTGTAGTGAATAATATGTCTTATTGCTATCAGTGTGGTAAAACCTCTAATAAACCATCCCCAAGTGGTAGTTTTTTGTGGCATTGGGTTTACCACATTGGAGGATCTTATAATCAATATAGCCTGGAAATGATTGCTTTCCAACACAATGAGCCTGCAGCATTATACAGCTATGACCCCCAGTCACACGAAGGTTCTTGCATCTTGGAAGATGCGTATGTGTATAATATTGGTGACATTATTTGCTTATGATGATTTATGATGGTTTATATATATATATATAACCTAGGTTATATATATATATATTATTTATATGATGGGTTCATGATTGTTTATGTGTTTGTTTCCTAATGTGAATGTATATGTAATATATTCCATTATGAATTATTTATATATGGTTCTATGACATGTTCTTCCTAGTTTGGTATTTTGACACCGCGGCCACCAACTCCCTCGTAGTTCAACGGTTTAACGTTGGCACGGGGCCGGCCTGAGGACTTGCCTATGCTTCGACAAGGCACATTCGTTGCTCCTGGCCGCCGATTGGTGGATTCCATTTTGGCAAGAAATACCACTGGACCTGAAACATATTGGACATATGTGGGTATGGATCAATACCTTTTTCTATACCATTTTTAGGGGAATGAACATCCATAAATCCCAGCTATTTTGATGTGAACTACAGGGGTACTATTGGTTTTGACGCACTGCCATGTCATGCTCATCTATTTTGTATGACTTTAGATAGGGTCAAAAGACACTTATGCTGATCGTACTTATCAATTCAAATCAGGAGCGAACTTGCTGAGCACGTGAACAGGGATTGAGGTGGCCCTGCAATGTCACCATGAAGGTTGTTGTTTTCTTATGTCTTCTTGTAATAAACATGTACGGTCATGAAGTCACCTTAGGCATCTCTCATTTTTGCAGACTCCAAACTCAAGCAAAACATCACTTGATATCAGCCGGCGCAAAGTCAACTAAACCCTTGTTGCAGCTTCGCGGCCATGTATGTCTATGCTGACAGACCTGGTAGTTTCACTCGTTCTGAAAATTTAAGACAAGTGGCCAGATCAACTTTACCAATTCAAGCAGGCAAGACCTGCAGATTTGCTCAAGCTGACACTCAAAACATATCTCGATCGATTGCTTGTTTGGCCTTGCCAGTCTGGATAAGCAAACCCTGGACCCGAAGGCATCAGCTAAGGGCCACCTTTGGAGATGATTCAAAGATTGTTTTGCCTGTCAAGGAGACCGCACAAATCACGCTTTTGGTCGACGGCGACTACTTTGGCAGTGCCCGGATACGTGATGCAATCGCATACTTGATGTCTAAAAGGATGGCCAGTGACAATGTGAATACCGTGATTTTTGGAGCTCCTGGAGCCATCAAGAACAAGAGCATGATACAGCTGTTGCAGCAGCCCAAAGTTTCCTTCGTTCCAGTTCCGCGTGGGCAGAGTCAGGTAGCAGAGCCGAATGATGATGCTATCATTTCTAAGGTTCAGGAGTGTGCTTTGTCCGCACACTGCGATTGTATAGTACTCTTGACCAATGACAAAGGCTTTGCCGACGTCCTCAAACATGTCATTGTTGCTGGCAAGCCGTCAACCTGCGTTATCATTCCAAATCGGACGACATCCGTTGTCAATTTCTACAAGGAACAAGGCATACCAGTTTTGACTTTGCCATCAGAGGAAAGATTCACCAAAATCAGAGCAATCCTTCATGCTGATGGGGATGGGACAGTCGAGTTTGGGGAAGCCATTGACTCAGTGGCCCATCGGGCTGAAGCTGAGCTGATGTACAATTCGTGGGAAGAAATGCTGAAAAGCCAAGCTTGTCCAGCAGCATTCTCATCTGCAGACGCATATCCAATCCAACGAATTGCCAAATTTTGGTTTGCGAATGGTTTGGGAATGGTTTGGGATCACTGCCTGTTTTTCCCGTTCCGCTTGCCACGTCTGCTTTAGATCATGCTATTCGGTACGAGTCTCAGAACTGGATCTCAAACAGTCAAGCCTTTGCATTTGCCTTGCCGGTCAGACAGGGTAGGGTCACTGAAAAACAGCTCAAGATATACGGCAGCAAGCTCGCACGCAACATTTTTCGAGGCGGTGGTCCCTTCATGTTGGAAGATTCAAGTGATTTGGTGGCCCATTTCTTGCACAAACTTGGCTACCTTGATGAGACATGGAACTCTGATTTCACCGAGGCCTCGAATGGTTTTTGGAATGCAAGCAGCTGCAAAGCTGAGAACGGCATTATTGTCTGATTCCTGCAATGGACAGTGGCAGCCCGGGGGCACATCCATGCCAGCTGTTATAGACATGCTTCAGCGGAAGAGTCTCTTGTCGTTGGGCTCTGAATCTCCAGCGATGGATGAGGTTTGGTGTGCAATGAAGACCTATGCTGAAGTTCATGGGTTGCCCAGGATGAAGACCTTCAATGCCTTGGCAGCGCACATTCTCAAACATGCTGATCAAAAGGATCCCCTCAGAAGAGGAAAGATTGAAATAGCAAAGTAGAAACATAATGCATGGAAAAACAGTCTCCGACAAGAGGTGCCAAAATTGATATTTGCCAAACGCCTGCGATGTTGAAAAAGGAAGATGCATGCCCCCACTGCGTGCTCTTGAGTGCAAGTCTGGCAAACAGTTGCCACAAGTCCAAGATTTGTTGCCGCTTAGCGTTTCGATGTGTTTTGTGTTGAACAGCAGCCCCTGGAAGACTCTTGCATTCTGTCATAGAATTGGATGATGGGAAAATTTACAGGAAAGCCCTATATTTGATGGTAAAAACCATGGTTTCCTGTAGATTTTCCCTTAAACCAATCCAATGATTCTGATGTTTCTGTGTGATAGTTCCTGATGGCTAATGTTGGCTTGGATCTCAGGGGAACCCCGCCGGCAAACACGCCAAACGTGTGATGGCTCTTCGAGTGATCACCTGTTTCAGCTGGGGTTTACCCTCTGGTTATGTCAAAATAGCTATTGAAAATGGCCATTTATAGTGGATTTTCCCATTAAAAATGGTGATTTTCCATAGTTATGTTAGTTTACCAGAGGGTAGTATCTTTTGATCAGATTTAGTTTCAGTTCCTTAGTCTTCATGGTTCCCATCAGAAGCTGTGAACCAATCGACATGATGCCAGGCGGGTCATTTGATGGCTTCAGGCAGCAACGATACAGCCACTTGGCTCATTTGGGCATTCCATAATTCCCTGCCATCGGGCTTACATAGACCTTATCTAGGTCCCTATACCCAGTACAGAGGTCTGGTGCCTCTCATTTAGGTACCTGAATTTTCCCTTCCAACGTTGGAATGCCCAAATTCTCGGTGGCATTTCATACTTGGGGGGTGGACTTTGTGAACCCATCCTGCCTTTTTGGTTGGCATGGGGTAAACCTTTATTTTGGCATTTTTGTATATTTTTGTCAAATTGCATCAGAAACTCAGAAACTGTTCCGGTACATGAAAAACTCCACAAAGTCAGGATCACGTACTGTATCCTACCAGTCCTAAACATCACATGACATAGCACATTTACAGTCATAGTTTTGATATGTTGCACATACTTTGCCTGTCCCATGTCACTTGTTGTTTTCAGTACCCGGCAACGTTGTTTTCCTGTGCCCAGTCCCAGGACCTGATCGTCTGGGACTTGGTGGGAGAGTCGGGCATCGCGCGACTGCGTGGACATGTGGACGCGGTGACCTCGGTGCTCTTCTGGGAGGCACGGGGCTGGGGGATGCTGCGGCGGAGGCTTGGTGGAAACAGTGAAACAGTATGGGACAAGGTCAGAAAAGTTTGGAAAGTTATATGGTAAGTCTTACAAGGTCAGAAAAGTTTACAAGGTCTGAAACAGGGTCAATCTTTTCAGCCTGACCGGATATCATGTGTCTTTAAGGTGTTGTTCTCACTCCCAGTTTATCGCCTGTTATTTTAATTTTTATATTTAAAACGTTTTTCTCAACAGTCCTTGCCCAACACAACAGGGTGCACCCTGCACCCTTTTTAAGCTGTGCACGGAAGCTGCTGGGAGCCCAATGTGCTCCTGTGAAAAATATGGTAAGTTATATAGTTATGGTAAGTGCCCGATTTTGCAAAAGACATTAGTCATTCAAGATCCTTTTTCGATCCAGGAAACTAACTTTACATAGTTTTCAAGTTGTTGTTTTTTCCGCGTCATTTCAAGATCCTTGAGATCCAGAGGTTTAAAGATACACTCCGGTAAACAAACGTGGCTTGCTGGATGAACCTCCAGTACTCGTAGGGGCATTTCCTAGCTAGCAACGTTGGATTGCCGGATGGTGCTATAGCATGCTATAGCCATTATTCATTATTATTTTATCATTATTCACTATTATTAACTATTGTTAACCGCCATTACGCACCATTAACCACCGTTAACCCATTAACCATTCAGCGTAAACCATTCAGCGTAATGGAAGTGGGTAATTTCCGTAACCACTAATCCCCATGAATCATGAATCACCATTAGTACCTGGTAGGCCTCAGGACTGGTAATTATCAGTCCATTTTCAAAAAGTCACTTTTTTCCAAGATTATGTTCATTTTGTCGTTCCAGAACGCTCTTTGTCACTCCTGAACGGTTTTTGTCGCCTCAAAGGATGCGCTGAACGCAAGTTGAACGTTATTTGAACGTTATTCACCCCGCTTCGCGTGGGGTGGCCGCCCACACCGCAGGTTTATTTCGGTCCGTGAGAGGGGCTAACGGTGGTTTTCCCCCGTGGGGGCTCCCCAAGCTAAGAATTTTCACTTTTCCCCCCGTGGGGGCTCCCCAAGCTACTTTTCCCCCCCGTGGGGGCTCCCCAAGCTAGGGAATTTTCACTTTTCCCCCCCGTGGGGGCTCCCCAAGCTAGGGAATTTTCACTTTTCCCCCCCGTGGGGCTCCCCAAGCTAGGGAATTTTCACTTTTCCCCCCCGTGGGGGCTTCCCAAGCTAGGGAATTTTCACTTTTCCCCGCCGTGACAGCTTCCCAAGCTATGGAATTTTCACTTTTCCCTCCCTTGGAGGCTCTCCAAGCTGCGGAATTTCAAATAGCTAGACAACGACGCCTAGATAGTCCCCCAAATCCCGTGTTCTTTGAATGTGTTTCCATGTTTTTGCAATGGTTTCCTTCAAAGCACGGTACTTTACACTTTTGTCGCCATAAAACCGGTCGAAAACATCATGTTCGACAATGCTTCCAATTCCCTTATCTCCCCAACCGTTGAAAATACCGCTATTTACAGTGTTTTCTTCAATTTTTCCATGTTCCAATGCCGGTAGCCAACTCCAACATATATATAAGAAATCCTTCCAAAACATTGTTTTTGACAGTGTTTTTCCAATGTTTCCAGTCAAACAGACGGTAATTTACACGTTTTTTGCCATAAAGGCAGTAAATCCTTCCAAAACATTGCTTTTGACAGTGTTTTTGTAATGTTTTTAGTCAAGCATACGGTAATTTACACGTTTTTTGCTATAACGTCAGTCCAAAACACTTGTTTTTGCAGTGTTTTCAATGCTCTGGCATCCAAAAACCCTGCAAAATCTTGCTATGTACAATGTTTTTTTCATTTTTGGCCGTTTTTCCATTGCCGGAAAGCTACCAAAATGACCCAAAATTCCATTTCAATACCCTCTTGCGCTCAGACACCCAAAAATCCTCGAAAAATGTCGAAAACACCACCGTATTCTGGTCTCGGTGCGAAACCGTTTTTGGCCCCCCCCCCCAGCTAAAGCTGATATAGCGACTGCTATATTAACAAATGTCATTGAGCATTTAGTGTTGCTGTTTTGCCCCCCAATAAGCACGCCTTCACCGCCAAAGCGGTGTGGGCGGATTTGAATGCAATTCCAATGCAACGCTACATCAGCGTAGAGTTTTTTTTCACCCGCCCGTTAGACATGTATTTTTTTCAGAACGAACTGATAATTACCAGTCTGGAGGCTTACAGGTAGACATTATGATCAGATATACTATGATATACAGTACTAATATCATCTAATATTTTAGTATATCTTAGTGAATCTTTGTGAATCATTATCATCATCAGAAAATGAATCATTCGTAAACATGATGGTTAAACACCCTCTATTACAAACACTATCTATTATCAACATTTATCAACACTACAGCACTATATAACCATTAACATTAACTCTACAGTTAACCATCAACCATTAACTTTCCATTACAAACACTATCGATTTCTTGTGCCAGGCATCAGTGGTTCGGCTGATCAGCGCTTCGAAGGTGGTGATTGGTGGATTTTTTTTGGACCCCCTGGCTGGGTACCACAACGAATCACAAGAAAAATGGCGGATGATGTGATGAAGAAAATGGACAAAACAAATCAAAGAATGTTGTAACTATATTATGTGTACAGCATTAATAGTTGATCGTATGTGTTAATGTCGATGAATCTGCATGAAATTGTAGTAATATATCAATGGTCGATACTATGGCGAAATGCAGCAAAAATTGAATGATCATTGGGAATGAGAGGTGGAATCAGCCCAACAAATCGACCCAAGAATTGGATTTTGCCGTGACGAGGGAAAATCACCATGTCCTTTGAGGTAATATAATATGGTATAAAATCATCTACGTGGAAACCACATGACTTAGGTCAGTTTACCCCCTTTAATCCTAAGTCATCAGACCCCAGTATATATTTTACTATTTTTTTCCGGGAGAAGCATAATTGTCCAGCATGTCTGTGTGATTGGTAAAAATCATCGACATTTCTGGGTGATTTCCCATGCGGGTGGCCCCTGGCTGTGGTGGATTCCTGGGGATCCAGGACCGCCTCATCCGCATTTGGTCCTTGGAGATGCAAATTTGCCTGCAGGACTCAAGGGACCCTCGGGGGCCCATGGGGGTGTCCGGGGTGGATCTAAGAGATTCTAAGAGTAAAAATCGGATCTAAGAAACAGCTACAACCAACATCAAGCGACAAAAGTGATTCATCAGTGGAATCAGAAGAGTCTATATAACAAGAAGACGTGGTAACTAGAAAGAAATACGATAATGTGCTGACTGCAGGCCCAAACTGTCTCCGATAATGTGCTGACTGCAGGCCCAAACAGTCTCTGTTTGATGATTATTTCCACATTGATCATGAAATCCTGTTTTGTGTTGGTTATTTCCATATGTTTTCTGAGTCTACAATTCAAATACATATGTTTGGCTGAATGATATTAAATCCCAGTGTTTCATGGTTAAATTCCAATTATTGTTGGTTTTACATAATTTTGATAGTTAAACAGTTAAACCCATATATTTCAAACAATCTATGGATAGTTAAACCATTGTTATAAACCATGGTTAAACCCATATATTTCTGATTTTTTGATGATGAACTTCATATATGGGTTTAACAATGGTTTAACTATCCATAGAAATCAGGTTTGATGCTTCAATCCATCTGGTTTGATGCTTGACCACCAGATACCACCAGGCCATCGCTGAAGCCTCGGAGCTTTGGTGCCTGGCTCTCAACGCGCCGCAGACCAGGCGGAAGTCAAGTTGTGGTTGTTCCATGTGATTTTACGATTGATTTTACGATTGAAATGAAGTTCAAAGAGATACAGTACTTACTTGTTATTGTAATATGGTATACGTTTCTATGTATAATTATATGGATATATCTTATATATATATATTATATATATAATATATATATATATAATATATATTATATCTCATTTTAAATGATGCTAGATACTGCATTACGTTACGTTGTTACAATTGAGTGCTAAAGTCAGCTAGAATACATTCCCAAGTCAACTCAGATCACTTGTAATTGACAAGAAATGTGAATTGGAACCTAACATTCCTTCAGGGCAGTTTGGTTGATTGATTCCAGAACAACACGGCTATAACTGCTGATGTGCCCTGCTTGTGCAAAAACGCGCTGAAAAAAAATCTGCATTGAAGAACGCATGTTCCAATTCGGAGGGTGGCAACGAAGAGCTGCAACATGACAGGAATGCTGTTTTTCAATCTAAGTCCCTGCTGGCTGCCGGAACAATGTTGGTAGAAGCAAAACTCACCTTTTTTTGTTGTGCTCCCGCTGGGCCAAAAACTGATTCAATTCGGTCATTTGTGTTGGTGTTTGCTGGGCAATATCCCAGTTTCACCATTGAATATCCATGACCAAAAGATATCAAAAGTAGATTCTATGTTTTGTGCGTGATATGAGTTATATAAATATGTTATATGATAATATTTCATGTCCCCAAGATATCCCATAGTTTGTTGCTTACATCCCGTGACTCTGGAGGCTTGTCGCTGGCAGTAGCGAGAAGTTTCTTCACGTCTGGTCGTTGGATCATGAGGTTCCCCGGGCGCAGATGGACATGGCTGGAAAATGATGGGAAAATGGGCAAATCAATGGGACATGTGATGAACATGGCTTAAAATTAACGAGAATGCTGCCATGAATTTCCTGGGGTCGCCGTTCCGCAGTATTGACGATTGACGGGGCAAGTTTCCTTTCTGAATGCCCTAGAATTTGTTCAACGAGCACAAAAAGGTAAAAATACGAAGAGTTGGATGCTGAAACATCTATAAACACCAGTTGGATTTCATGCAAATGGTGAAACAATACGAATTTTCGTGTTGAATACAAGCGATCTCACAAAGATCTCGCCTTAAAAAAATGCTCAGGCGAAGACCAGTGAAGCAGGCAGGGAGCGGACCATGACACCATCAATCACCGTCAACTGCTTCAAAACAGATCGGGGTGAGAATGGGGTGTATTCCCATATGGCCGTTCATAAGGAAAATGATGATTCACCAATGAAGCAAAAACGGTTTTTGGGCACACGTTAGTCAGACTATGCTGTGAGCCATACTGGGATTGGCCAAACTACTAGTACAACATAGAATAGGAATCAATAGGAGATAATAATAGGGATGTTCCAATTAAAACCTTCATTTATAGGGGATTTACCATTGCCCACGTTTGACTGGAAGGCAAATTGCCCAACCTCCAACGAGGCGATCTCCTCTTGGCCAAGTTCCAGGGTGCTGTGCCACGCACCGTGTCTTGGCGCAAAGCTTTGTGGGGCGGTGATGCGGCCGCGAAGGCGAAGGGGTGCATTGGAGCATGGGTCAAGTCAATGGAAACATAAGAATGAAAACAATTGGGTCTCAATATGTCTCAATATGTCTCAATATGTCTCAATACCATATCTACCTGGATGATTTGAGTATGAAATGGATCAAACTTGGAAAAAAGGAGGGGAAGACAGGAAAAAAAAGGAAAAAAAAGGAGGGGAAGACAGGAAAAAAAAGGAAAAAAAAGGAGGGGAAGACAGGAAAAAAAAGGAGGGGAAGACAGGAATAAAAGGAAAGGAACAAAAAGGAAAAAAACAGCAAATCGCCCATAGTAAGGTTAGTGGTTAGGGTTAGTACACCTTTTTGACGAAATGGTTAATAATATTTTATTTAAGGGTTAGATTCCCCATGGGGCTAGAAAAGCATGCGTGTAATGGTAATGAATTTGCAGTATAAGGGTTAGAAAGGTAACTTAATATAAGGGTTAGGGGTGGTCGTGTATGTGATCGTATCTCTGGAAATGCCCTTGATGTTAGTTGCATGCAATTGAATTGCCGTACCTTACAATATATATATATATATATAATCAATATATATATATGTATATAATGGGCTAGCGCCCAGGTGCCGCCGACCCCCCTAATTGGAGGGCTATGTGCAGGCAAAGGGCAGGCTGCAACCCTGGAAGAGCAAAGGCTGACGGCCAGAGGGCTTGGTGGAAGCTGCCGCGAGGGAGTTGGAGGGTTTTGAAGCGTTTGAAGCCTGGCAAACGGCAGGCTTGAATGCCCTAACAAGAGAGGGCTATGTGCAGGCAAAGGGCAGGCTGCAACCCTGGAAGAGCAAAGGCTGACGGCCAGAGGGCTTGGTGGAAGCTGCCGCGAGGGAGTTGGAGGGTTTTAAGGGCTTTAAGGGTTTGAAGCGTTTGAAGCCTGGCAAACGGCAGGCTTGAATGCCCTAACAAGAGAGGGCTATGTGCAGGCAAAGGGCAGGCTGCAACCCTGGGGAGGGTTTTAAGGGTTTTAAGGGTTTGGAGCGTTTGAAGCCTGGCAAACGGCAGGCTTGAATGCCCTAACAAGAGAGGGCTATGTGCAGGCAAAGGGCAGGCTGCAACCCTGGGCTTGAATGCCCTAACAAGAGAGGGCTATGTGCAGGCAAAGGGCAGGCTGCAACCCTGGAAGAGCAAAGGCTGACGGCCAGAGGGCTTGGTGGAAGCTGCCGCGAGGGAGTTGGAGGGTTTTAAGGGTTTTAAGGGTTGAAGCGTTTGAAGCCTGGCAAACGGCAGGCTTGAATGCCCTAACAAGAGAGGGCTATGTGCAGGCAAAGGGCAGGCTGCAACCCTGGAAGAGCAAAGGCTGACGGCCAGAGGGCTTGGTGGAAGCTGCCGCGAGGAAGTTGGAGGGTTTTAAGGGTTTTAAGGGTTTGGAGCGTTTGAAGCCTGGCAAACGGCAGGCTTGAATGCCCTAACAAGAGAGGGCTATGTGCAGGCAAAGGGCAGGCTGCAACCCTGGGGAGGGTTTTAAGGGTTTGGAGCGTTTGAAGCCTGGCAGACGGCAGGCTTGAATGCCCTAACAAGAGAGGGCTATGTGCAGGCAAAGGGCAGGCTGCAACCCTGGAACAGCAAAGGCTGACGGCCAGAGGGCTTGGTGGAAGCTGCCGCGAGGGATCTGGAGGGTTTTAAGACTTTTAAGTGTTTGAAGCCTGGCAAAACGGCAGGCTGAATGCCCTAACAAGAAGAGGGCTTGTGCAAGGCAAGGGCAGGCTGCAAACCCCTGGAAGAGCAAAAAGGCTGAACGGCCAGAGGGCTTGGTGTAAGCTGCCCGCGAGGGAGTTGGAGGGTTTTAAAGTTTTAAAATAAAAAAAAGGGTTTGAAGCGTTTGAAGCCTGGCAAAAACGGCCAAGGCTTGAATGCCCTAACAAGAGAGGCTTGTGCAGAGGCAAGGGCAGCTGCAACCCTGGGAGTGTTTTAAGGGTTTTAAGGGTTTGGAGCGTTTGAAGGCTGGCAGACGGCAGGCTTGAACGCCCTAACAACAGAGGGCTATGTGCAGGCAAAGGGCAGGCTGCAACCCTGGAACAGCAAAGGCTGACGGCCAGAGGGCTTGGTGGAAGCTGCCGCGAGGGAGTTGGAGGGTTTTGAAGCGTTTGAAGCCTGGCAAGCGGCAGGCTTGAATGCCCTAACAAGAGAGGGCTATGTGCAGGCAAAGGGCAGGCTGCAACCCTGGAAGAGCAAAGGCTGACGGCCAGAGGGCTTGGTGGAAGCTGCCGCGAGGGAGTTGGAGGGTTTTAAGGGCTTTAAGGGTTTGAAGCGTTTGAAGCCTGGCAAACGGCAGGCTTGAATGGCCTAGCAAGAGAGGGCTATGTGCAGGCAAAGGGCAGGCTGCAACCCTGGGGAGGGTTTTAAGGGTTTTAAGGGTTTGGAGCGTTTGAAGCCTGGCAAACGGCAGGCTTGAATGCCCTAACAAGAGAGGCTAGTCAGGCAAGGGCCAGGCTGCAAAAACCCTGGAACAGCAAGGCTGACGCCAGAGGCCTTGGTGGAAAGCGCCGCGAGGAGTTGGGGGTTTTAAGGGTTTTAAGGGTTTGGAGCGTTTGAAGCCTGGCAAACGGCAGGCTTGAATGCCCTAACAAGAGAGGGCTATGTGGAGGCAAAGGGCAGGCTGCAACCCTGGAACAGCAAAGGCTGACGGCATTTTAAGGGTTTTAAAAGGGTTTGAAGCGTGCTTGAAGCCTGGGCAAAACGTGCAGTCTTGAATGCCCTAACAAGAGAAAGGGCCCTATGTGCAGGCAAAGGGCACGCCAGAGGGCTGCAACCCTGAAAGCAAAGGCTACGGCCAGAGGGCTTGGTGGGAAGCTGTGGCCCACGCGGGGAGGGTGGAGGGCAAAAATTAAGGGCTTTAAAAGAAAGGGTTTGAAAAAGCGTTTGAAGCCGGCAAACGGCAGGCTTGAAATGGCCTAACAAGAGGAGGGCTATGTGCAGGCAAAGGGCAGGCTGCAACCCTGGGGAGGGTTTTAAGGGTTTTAAGGGTTTGGAGCGTTTGAAGTCTGGCAAACGGCAGGCTTGAATGCCCTAACAAGAGAGGGCTATGTGCAGGCAAAGGGCAGGCTGCAACCCTGGAACAGCAAAGGCTGACGGCCAGAGGGCTTGGTGGAAGCTGCCGCGAGGGAGTTGGAGGGTTTTGAAGCGTTTGAAGCCTGGCAAGCGGCAGGCTTGAATGCCCTAACAAGAGAGGGCTATGTGCAGGCAAAGGGCAGGCTGCAACCCTGGAAGAGCAAAGGCTGACGGCCAGAGGGCTTGGTGGAAGCTGCCGCGAGGGAGTTGGAGGGTTTTAAGGGCTTTAAGGGTTTGAAGCGTTTGAAGCCTGGCAAACGGCAGGCTTGAATGGCCTAGCAAGAGAGGGCTATGTGCAGGCAAAGGGCAGGCTGCAACCCTGGGGAGGGTTTTAAGGGTTTTAAGGGTTTGGAGCGTTTGAAGCCTGGCAAACGGCAGGCTTGAATGCCCTAACAAGAGAGGGCTATGTGCAGGCAAAGGGCAGGCTGCAACCCTGGAACAGCAAAGGCTGACGGCCAGAGGGGGTAGTATAATAACCCCGTGCATTGCATTTTAGCTTGGCTTGCACTTTAACACTGCCAATACGTTGCCGGCCCAGAAAACGATAAGAGGGGAAAAACGATAACGATGCTCATATATATATATATATTTATAATATATCATAATATATATATATATACACATACATGATATGAGGTACGGTCAAAACTCGATCTGGTATAATTATTACTTGCAATTGAGAATAAACGTTGGCAGCTCCATGGGATTGGACCAACTTGCTGAGTCTCAAGTGTTTTGTTGCCCGCAGTCGTTTGCATGGACTACGAAAATGAGAACGTGCAGAGGTGACCAAAACGATAATGAAACGATAACGAAAACGATAAGGAATTGTAGCAAAAAACATGCCGTGTGAGCAACTACCCATTTGACAGGTTTCACGAGGCTTTTTGAAGACAGAAATGCGTGGCATGGTAGTCTTGTTTAGCTTTTCCTCTTTACCGGCTTTGCCTCACCTTGGCTTCTGCCATGTCTTTACCACCCAAGACTATCTATGCCTTGCTGCAGCAAGTTTTGAAAGATCCTGAAATCGGACCTGGTGCAATTTCAGAAGCAAAAAAGCAATGTCCCGGACTCCTTGCCCTAATCTCACAGACCAAAAAAGAGTTGCAGAAAGCTAGTCAAGTGCTGA